>JAUYWG010000029.1:1300973-1316642 GCA_034779775.1 Enteromius afrohamiltoni
TACATACAAATATACTATGTAAAGAAAAACGTTTATTTTGGATGCGATTAATCACGATTAATCATTTGACAGCACTATTTATTTCTTTATTTTACTATGAATATATACATGTTTGAAAACAGTCATTATTTTTGCAGTTCTGTCTGCCACTAGATGGAGTCTGTGGCTCTTTTTATTTCTCTTATTGTATATTTATATATATATATATATATATATTTATATTTAAATAATACAATTATTGCACTTCATTTAAAACTTGTATTCTTTGTGTATTCTAACCGCAAGGTTAACACTTTGTGAATTGTTTCAGATGACATTAACTAATTAATGACTAAAATTTGCTAAAAGACAGCACCTCTTGAAGTGATGTCACCAATGCCCAATCAGAGCAACTAACTGAATTACCCTCCACACATGCTACAGCACAGGAAGTTCTTGTTTCTGTGGGACAGACTCTGTCCATCCTCTGTCAGCTCGACATTATGGACAAATGGACAGATGGACGGAGGAGGCAGAGGAGTGGGAGAAGGTCACTAGGAGAAAAACAAAGCTTTTCATGCCGCATGATGGAGTGTGATATTTCTAAGCAAAAACCACAGCTCTGCCAAGAGCGTCCCAGCCAAGCTCTGCCGAGCTTGTAGCAGTTATCAATGACAGCATGCTTGAGGGGGCATCCGAAACCCAGCGGAGTAATGGAAGAACATTTAATGCCTTCAACTTTGGTTTAGAAAGAAGATAGCAGTATTCACGGATCTTTGAATCTGGGGAAATCAAACAGAAAATATTCCACCGAAATGCACACCAAGTAAAATGTGTTTGCTCAATGCTCATTTTTTCTGTGTTCAACAACTTGTTAACAAAGCCAATGAGCGTGTAAATTCAGTTCTTCTGACTGAGACGAACCTATATCTTTCGTTTGTTAATGTGACACTAGAGAAAAATGAAACATTTCCTCTCCGTTGCTTTATAACAATTGGCATTTTCCTAAACACCACATACAAGCCTCTAAATTTACTTTTTAAAACTAGATTCTTCTGAAACTACGGCAGACAGAAAAACATAAAATACAAATATAGAGACTATTTCAACTAACATTTTAAGAAAAAGTGATTTACTAGATTTTTTTATATATTCAGGTTTCAAGCTTCTTTGTTTTAGATGCTTGTAGTAAATTTTCTATAAATATTAAATATTATACTATATTTGTAATGAATGGACCGAAGGTCAAGTGGGGATCCAAGTGCAAGAGCTTTATTCCAAAATGCAGTCAAACAGGCAGTGTCAAACACCAGCAATCAGTACGGTCCGGGCAAAGGCAAAAGAGTATATCCGATAACAAAACGAGGGTCAGGGCAGGCAGAACAGTCAAAAACAAGGAACAGTCAAAGGTCAAAAACACAGGAAAACAAGACAAACGTGGGAGGAAGAAACAAGGGAATTGGCTATCCAATAATCAGCGTAAGAGAGAAGGTGAGGGCTTCTTTTAAGCTAGACAAAGGGAACACGTGACAAAACCAACCAATGAGAACAAGACACATGAAACCAGGGAACCAATCGGAACATGACACATGAAAACAAGGAACCAATGGGGACACAACACACAGACACTTTGACATGGAGTGCCCTCTAATGGGGCTCCAGCTGGCGATCCTGACAATATTATGTCATATTATATTATTAAACTGTTAATTGGTTTACACAAACACACGTTGTGTTGTGTTGTGTTGTGTTGTGTTGTGTTGTGTTGTGTTGTGTTGTGTTGTGTTGTGTTGTGTTGTGTTGTGTTATAGTTTTGCCTGTTATGCCACTAGAGGCAGTGTGTGAATAGTTTTCATTTTATTTTGGGTCTTTTTCTACATTTTATTGCTATAAAAAGTAGAAAAATGTTTGCATTTCAAACAAAAACTAATTGCACTGCGTTTTAAACTATGTTAAACAGTTTTCGAATGTTTGATTAATATTAATTAATGCAATTTAATTAGTAGAAATATAATTTGATGATGGTTGGTCTGAGTTAAAATATAATAATTTACGCTGTGTTGCTTTAAAAACAATTGGCAGTATATGTTGCAGGCAGGAACTGTGGGAGTCTGCATGTTAATGAGTTCTGTGCTTCCCAGGAGGAGTCGCCCACTCCCTGGAGAATTCTGGGTGATTATCATGCGTTCAGTGACAGTCCGCCAGTAATTCACCCCATGTGCCACATGAGACGCATCATTACAAAGGGTAAAATAGAGCATCAGATCTGGGGCAGGACTCCAGCAGTATAGCTTTACAATCACAGAGTCCAACTGCTCCCCTCCACATTCATCATTTTCTGTGAGGATTTTTCTAACTTCTGTAACGGTAGAACATTCTGCTTAACATGTGGCACCCATAATAATTAACACAAAATTAACACATATCATTTTATAGCCCTTCTGCTGCCAAGCTTTGCCAAAACGGGCCCCTTGTTTGTGCAGTGATCTCTGGAGTGCTTCATTACGCCCACCCTGCTTCAACATGTCTTACTCTGACAATGATTTGAAAAGACAAATCCTTGAAGCTGTACTCAAGAACAGTGCTAGTATTTAATCCAACCCTGTCCTAAGATAGAGGTGTTTTATGTTGTGTGTGTGTTTATGTATGTGTATATATAAAGTGCTTTTAAGACCAAAAAGTGGTTATCACTTGTTATCCAATGATGGATCACATCACAGGTAAAAGGACCATTGAGCAATATTACTGCTTGTCTCCAGACTTCTACTAATATAAAGCCTGCTTCACATATTCACTACATTCTGGCCAAGAACCGCCCACTTACAGGAAGAAACCATCTGACTGACATTCCAAGCCGCCAAACAATGATCTTGTATTTTTAAATGCTGTTAGGGGTGGGTGCATCTAATATAGTATTTTTTCTGAATGAATTAACAAATTAATCCTTTTATTTAAAAAGTGCACATTATATTGGTTATTTATTAAGTAGGTAAGATGCATTATTTAGATATAATATATAACATGTATTAAAACACATGAAATAAGAAAAATTACTATACCACTGCATTTACTTGATCAAATCAATGCTGCCAGAGTGATTATAAAAGTTCACAAATGTAACAGTAAAAAAACAAACATTGTTTTAGTATCACTAAGATATACAAGTCTTTATTAACAGGAAACCTCTTTTTACTTAACAGTTTTTATTTTTATTTTTACCATTTTCACTTTTATTACTGTGGTTTGTTGTGTGTTATTGCCATTTTAGTTCATTTTATTATTAGTATTTACTTATTTATGTTAATTATTAGTTAATAATTTCATTACTTTATGTAATTTTGTTGTGCATTTTTTCCATTTTAATTAGGCTTTTTTAAATATCTTTATAGTTTTTACATTTGTCAAAATTGTTTTGCATTGGTTTTAATTTTAGACCCAGTTTTAGTTAACTACCATAACCATGATGACTGAAAAAAAAGTGTTGCTAAAACACAACGGCTTTATGAAATTATGAATTTGTTTGGAATAGTTCATAAAGCATAAATACTTGACAAATATCTAAAACATAATCCTCACTCTATAAACCATCACAAGCTAATAAAATGAGAGTCAGTGCTGAGAGAACTACTGTATAGGCAAATTTAAAGTTGTATATGGTGGTCTTTTGCAGCTGGCGAGATAAAGCTCTCTGTAACAGCAGGAAGTCTTTTCAGTAGATCACAGAGAACAAGCCAGACTGGATTCACGCTACTGGGTCGAGTGAGCAATGACGTTCAGACGCGTCAAACCTTTGTGGCCCTCACTCAGATGCCCCCGCTGATGGCAAGAACTACAAGGGAGGGAGTCTCGGTAACAAGGAACAAATCTCCCGCCCGTCCTTGATTTTTGTTCTTTGATTAAAGAAGAACATTTGTGATTTGCATTTTAAAATACGATGATCAAAAACAATTATTGCTCCGTCTGTATGTCTTACAACAAATGAATTAGATTATAAGCCTTCATGAACACCGGTTTCTTACAGCCTTGTTGCGCTGACAGTATTTGAAGTTTCCTGCGGTAACTTCATTACCCATATTTTGTCCAGAATTAGTGGAGCGTGCTGAAAATTGCTAATGACAGATGTTTCACCACTCTGTCACACTCCTTGTATCATTTGATTTGGAAAGCAACATACGGTGTTCTGGTCTATCAGTATGTCACAGACTGTCTGCAAACAGCTGGTCATAACTCAGTTCAGTGAAAACCATTACTTTCCAATGAAGTGCTGGAGACAGTCCAAATTGTGTTTTGGCATGGCCTCAGCCCCCTAATGCAGCCTGCTTGATGCTGCAGGTAGGGAGGGACAGAACGGGTGCCAGCATCTTCGCCTAAACAAAGCACACCGCTAGCAGGAGGGGACGCGAGTCGCCGGGAACGCTCAGAACGCTGCGACGTTTCATAAAGATGAATGTTTGAATGGGGTTTGATGAGGTGATCATCTTTGACCTTTAAACAGAATGCGCTGAGAGAACATCATGCTGAGGGAGCACGGGAAAGTCAAAGTACTAATGTCAGCTCACATGCTAAACATCTCTGATGGTTTGTTTCATTAAAGGAAAATGCTTAAATAAAAAAAGATCCAATTTACTGGCTATAGAATTACTTTTCAGAACAACAGCTAGTAAACATAACATTTTCTAAATATACACAAACATATTGTGTTATTTTAATTTTCTGGCTTAAGAAGAGTCAGTTTAGTAAAATTTACCACATTGCTTTTGATAACTCAAAATGGAATAATGTAAAATAAAAATAAATAAAAAAATAATTGTGTTAATTTGTAATAAATAAATAAAAATATTGAATATATTATAAAATATCATAATTATATATATATATATATATATATATATATTAGTTTAACAAGAAACATTTGGGAAAAAATTGGAAATTTATGCATATAATAATTTCATAATTTAAAATGAAGGATGTAATCCTTTATATTTCATATTTATGGATTAATTAAAATTTGACTCCAATTCAATGTATTCCTTCCATATCTACATCTATAAAGTTAAAAGGAAGCCAATTCCTCATTTACAAAAATTAATGTAGCGTTTCCAAAGACAAAGGCTGTACATATGAAGATCACAAATAACAAAATTGCCCTTGAGAGCAAAAAGGCTTTATTATTTTCTTACTGCCACTTAACCGAAGCTTGAGGTTTGTTAAGCTAAATCTTCCATCAGTAACATCATCTGTAAGCTATTTACTTTCTTGTTATTTGTTGGTTTGACAACTGTAAACTGACAACTGTTCTGTTAGCACCCCTCCAATAATGATGGCTTGAAGGTCAAGAGCAGTGCCTGATGTGTCTGAGCATTGTTAATTTCCTGTGATTCAGTCCAGGATTTAAGTGCTTGCTTTTATTCAAGGCCCACAGTCCTCATTTTCTCGGCCCCTTGTTAGCATTGTGGGCTACAAGACTGACAAAATAGATGGAAATTGCATTAATGAATGTTTGCTGCTGTGAATGAGTGAATTCACATGGATAAGTGTGACCCCCTCTTTTCCTTGCTGTTGATTTCCTTTTTGAATTACTGTAATAAGTATATGTCCCTATTCTGAGCCATGTCTCCAAGTACATGTTCTCCTCTCACACCAGGAATTATGTTCCCTTACATGTGATATCGCTGATATGTTTATCATCTTATCATGTTTATCTGGACATGCTTGCTACATATAAAGTCTTAAAACAATATTTTAAAAAGTGGCGATGACTCTAAAAACTGTAAAATCACTTGTTCTTACACCTCTATGGCTAAATTATTTGTTTTCCACAAAATACTGCATGTATAATCAGTACAGATTTAAATCTATAATGTAAGACTCTAAAACAATAATATATGGAAAATAAATTGTAATATATTATAATAAAATGTGAAATAAAAAATGGACAATTGCTGTAATCATTTTGTGTTCATTTTTTTAAAAGTCTGAAATTAGCTTAAATGCTCATTAGTATTTATCTTACTTTATCTGTACGTATTTATGTGTGACTGCTATATTTAAAAAATGTAAACTATTTACTTGCTCATAAGCTACCTTTTATTTTTTATCTTTTATTTAAAAATATACAAGTAAAAGATCAGTAATCATGAGTCATATGACTATAATCAGTAAATGTATTTATTACATCATTTTTGTCTATAGTGTAACATATCATTTTAGAAACGAGAGCATTTGCACTTGTATATATTGTATTATTGTCATGTGCTTTTGACCCAGTTGCTTTTATGATTTCCCTCATTCATGTGTAGTCTCATCTGTAGTCTCTCTCAAGCATAGCAGGACTATCTCTGTCCTGCCAATCAATGTGACATGCTCCAGGGATTTCCCTCTATTTCACACCGAGCATTTGCCATCAAGCTTGGCTTGAAACAAAAGGTCACGTTTATTGTCAATAATTGGCTTTATGTGCTTAATCTGACGATTTTAATTCATTTTATTTCTAACTGTCTTTCCTTTTCTTTTTCCTTTTTTTTTTTATTTCCCCGAAATTGTTGAGTGGGTATGTCCAATGCAGAGGCACGTTTGCGCTCTTGGAAGGTAATCTAAAAGCGAGTTGGGCCATGACAAATGGGGACAGCTGGCCTAATTGAATCATTTGAGCTAAGACAGCTCAACTTGGTTATCCTCTCCGCTGCCCATAGTGATATTAGCGCGGGAATCATTAGCCATGAAATCATGTCTGCGTTCTCGGCCTGCATCCTTTATGACACGACAGCCAGCACGGCTTGCCTTGGGTTTTTTTTACACCAATGAGAGCCTTTAAGCACAAACAGTCTGAGTAGATGAGCAGGACCCATCCATCATGCAAACAAACGAGCTATGTGATATCATTCACATGCTTTTTTCATTGCATTTATCATATTAATCTACCAGATATATACAGTAGGGAAAAATCTGAGTAATACAGGGTAAAGTCAGTATAACCACTTATAAATTAGTCAAATATCATGAAAACAACTACCCTTTTAAAGGGAAACGTAATTTTGTCTAAGTATCAGACTCTGTCAAGCATTCACATTTCTGGGCCTTGAACGTGGTAGATTTCATTAAAAATATCTTGATTTGTTTACAAAGATGAATGAAAATCTTTCAGGTTTGGAACGACATGAGGGTGGATGATTAATGAGAGTATTTCCATTTTTGGTTGAACGACTCCTTTAAGATGATAGCAGAAGTACAACATTAAAAATTAAAAATTAAAACAAGCCTATGGCTAGACTAAAATGTAATTCTAAGCTGTTTCAACTGAAAGAAACATGCACCGACTGATCTTAAAACATCAATATCAGTGTCTTTTGTCTCAATATGCACACCAGTAATGCATTTTTGTAAGGCATGTTTATTAAAATTACTTAAATGTCCTAATTGACATACGGCCTAATCCTGGCTAGTCTTGTCTGTGAAACCAGGCTCTTGAGTTTTATTTAATGAATGTTCAAATACATCTCACATTTTCACAAAAATGCTAATTAAAAATGTTTACAAATAAATGCAAAATGTATTAGAACCCTCACCGGTGATCTTGAGTTCCTCAAACAACATTCCCATCAACCAAATAGATTCAACCAATTCAGATTTGTAATTTGGAAGAATAACATTTTTTTACAGGAATTATTCAGGAAGAGCTAAGGATGTTGTTGCAGGAACATGTCCTACTTGGGAAACATGTCATGTGACATTTAATAGGAGTTGCTCTTGTGTTGTGCACATTAAGCTATTTACCTGACAGATTATGTTTGTTTCTCACTGCTTGATACAAAGCTTTTGGACAGAGTTCAGAATAGTTCTGAATATGGAAAAATGTAATCTCTTTTAACCACGTCACACTCCAGAGCTCATAATGAGCTACAATTACACTCATTCCTGCAGACCATTTGCTAGTAATGTAATCAAGTGCGTTTCATATGCCACTCCATTGATGGGTTCCTCAGTGACATGCATTTTGAGAAAAAAGGTACAAAAGTCATCACTAGGTTGGAAATATTTCATAAGGTACCTTATTTGCTTCAAAATAATGCATATTAGAACCTTAAACGTACTTATTAGAATCTAAATGGTACTTATTTTTACACTTTGAAAGGGTACCGCTCAAGTGATATCTTTTGTACCTTTCTTTCTGTTTTCTCAGTTTGCCTCCCTTCCTTCCTCTCCCCAGAAGGCAGACTGCCACGGAAGACACAGCATCTCTGATCTCCCCCTTACGCACTGACAGCAGAGAGTCTGGGATCTGGGTAGTATGGCAAGAGCCACCATGTTATCCGAGGACGCAAGGACCCTCGCAGTGTGGAAGTCCACTCATGACAGAGTGATTTAACGGTGCTGCGTGTGGGATCCCCCGCAACGTTCGGGTCAATTTCCACTTCGAGGGTGGAATGTGACCCCAATGAGATGCCTGCTTTAGCACCGTAGCATTAAATGATGTCCCAGATTCCCCTGAGCATTGCTGTGCAGAGACCTCAATCTCACGGGTGAGCTTGACTGGAGACGCGGTCGACAGGGGTACGTACGTGAGCGTGCGGCCCATGGGCACGTTCAAGGAAAATTTGCCATGTGCAATTATTGAGAGTTTTAAGATGACAGGTCTATTCCAGGTTTAAACCCAGAGCAGAAAGCAAAAGTGTACTGACAGTCATGTGAAAAGATGGAATTACAGCCATTCCCGTGCATTTTCAGATGACTCTCTCTATCCTCCCTTCTGCCTTCAGGGCTTCTGTGCAGTGTGCCTTTTGGATGTTTACACATCATTACCGGCATCTCTCTCAGAGTCCTGCAAAATTCACATGTGCATCAACAGCGGAAAATGAGTCAAGCGTGAGAGAGTAGAACTAGTGCTGTAATGCTCGCTTATTGAAGATGATACACTGCCTGATGGCGACACATCAGGGTATTCAATGTCAAGTAGTCATTGTTGCGACTTTTTTTATAATGCCAATTTCAATAGTGTATAAAGCAGAAGTGTTACGGATGTTGTGCAGGGACCAAGGAGTTCGCAGGAGTTTTAAATAACAAAAGGTCTTTTAATGATAATAAAGCCAAACCAGTGGAGAAACATAGAACAGATAACAGTTAACAATGATCGACAAACTAGGAGCTCAAAAGACAGGGTATAAATACACAGAGAACTAATGACAACATGGGGAACAGCTGGGGAAACACAGGAAATTAATTAATGATTAATTAATGATTTTACAGTATATTAACGCAGGAAATCCAAATAAGGGCAAACAGGAATTAAAACAAGACCACATGAAAACGAAACTGAACACAGAAACGTAACAAGAAGAAAGGTAGATTTTGATTTTCTATCAATAAAACAGCAGCACTCGCAAAGCAGCAAAAGTGCTAAAGCTGAAGTGTACCTTTTTTGGACCATATATTTCTAAAATGAACTGGAAAAATAATAATTGTTATCGAACAAGTTCTTCATACACTGCCAAATCTGCCACTGGCCAGAAAACTCATGCTATTAGTATTAGTCAGTACAACCAAATTAAAGTATTTTAACACAGAAAATTGCAAACTTCAGCTCCCACGATTAAGGTAAAATGATATTATAATGTTATACTAAAACTAAAACAATGGAAAAACCCTTAATAAAATCTATATCAAGAAAAAAAACACATCTTAAGCATGTGCATAAGTGGACTTCGAACAATTAATTGCCACTTTGAACGATTACATCACAATTGCGGTATCTGTAATTGTAACTTCGATTAAAAAAACGATTAAGCAATTGTGCAGCCTCGCTACAAAACAATGTTTAAACGGCGCTAAATTAATTTGCAAAAAAACAAAAAAACATAAGTAAAAATACAAATGTGCATATTCACAAAATAATTGGTCTAAATACAATTTAAGCCTTAAATGTACCTGTCTTGTAATTCTAATATGAGTATTAAGCCACAATAAGTTTGGATTATATGTTTAAACAGGTGAATTAAAAAAAAGAAGATGAAGAAAAAGGTGACAAATTAAAACATGCCATGATTTCTAGCAAAAGTAAATCTTTCCCGTCAAAGTATTGGAGCTGTGAGAAAGAGAGCGAGAAAAGGGAGTCTGGTGGGCTGCAGACACGTTAGACAACAGTGGCAATGAAGCATTGGCAGAAAGTGATAATTATTTTAATTAATGATAATGGTTTTAATGATTCAACATTTTGGCTAATTGATTATGATTGATTGCACATTACCGAACAAGGAAAGTGAATCAGGGAGGTAATCAGGGATATGACAGCACAGGTCAACACTGCAGCATGAGAGAACATACAGTACACATGCTAATCAGGCCCAGAGAGATGGCAGACCCCAGTGCTGCCTGTCTTTCTGATGTTACACTACTCAGCTCCATATAGACTCCATATAGACCTGCCCAATATTTGGCCGTTTTGAGATTTCTGCCATTACCTGTAACTGTGACCAAACTTCACCAAGCAACAGAAGCTGGAGTTGTATTTTTTTATGAGATCAGTTGTCATACACTTAAATGCACATTTAGATTTCTAAATAAAAAAATGATAGGCCTATATTTATGTATATTTATTTACATGGTATGTGTGTTACTGTGTTCATACACAGACCCCCCAAAAATAAACAAATTTAACCTAACCAAAAGTAAGATCATATAATAGACTAGAATCAAGAGCAACTTAGCTTATGGTAATGTTAGCTAAAATATTCTACCACGAAATAAAAAACTATTATCATCTTACTTGAAACTTAATTTAAAGGTGCTCTATGTGATCTTGCAAACACTAGGGGTACAGGATGTGCACCACAGCAAAAACAAACGGCCAGCCAATCGGCAAGAAGAGGTGGGGTTTAATGCACGTAAACAAACTTCGGCCAGCCAACTGGGAAGAAGAGGTGAGGTTTAACGTGCATTAAACACCACCTCTTCTTGCCGATTGGCTGGCCGAAGTTTGTTTTCGCTGTGGTGCCCATAGTGTTTCTTTTGGTATTGCAGCCTCTGGGTTGTCTTTCGAGACCGTGTTTTTTGCAGTGTATTGAGAGGGCAGACAGCAAGACGATCAAGGGGTGATGCATACGGTTTGAGACAAAAATGAAATCGAGCTAAAATTCTGCAACATCGCATAGAGCACCTTTAATTTCGGCTAAGTAAATGAATCTGTCCATTACAAAGTAAGTTAATAATAACAAATCGACATCCCAACAAAACAATACAATATTACTATACATATTATACTTTATTAAACTGACAAATTACTGGTTAGTTGGTTGTCCAAGCGAAATCATCGTCTTCTTCTGTAATCTTGCTTCTAGCCGTAACAAAAGTTTTACATTCACCGAAGCAGGAGGTTCTCCTAGATTATTTTTAGCATTTGTAAACAAACATTACAAGAAGCAAGATGGTGCCAGGCATCTAGATATCTAAGTCAAGTTTTACTAAAAAAAGAAAAAGACCGCAGAGTTGTACATGGACAATCGATAAATGTTATTTTATGCCATTACTTGCTTTATCTGAGGTGACCAGTATGGTTAAATTCTAGCACCGTTATTGACCAAGTATTCCCGGGCAGCACTAATACTGATCTGGCATCAGCAATTTAAATAATGTTACTCGTGCTTAGTAAAGTTAGCAGAGTTGTAAATTCTGACGCCTCTGCTCTTTAACACCAGAATAATGTTTTAACCAAAGAATTAGTGTTATATTTTGTCACATTTTTCTCATAATTACAGGGTTATGGCAGTTCACTGCGTGATATTTTAATTGCGACCTTTGCCGCTGCAGTTTGGATGCTCATTATAAAAATGTTAACACTGCTACTACATCTCTTATGGTGTTAAAATTTCGAGTACTGTTCCATCTAATGCAAAACCTTTGTGGATAAACACTCCAAAAACTGTTGACAGACACCAGCCTTCATTTTCACAATATAATGAGGCACACAAGAGTTTTTAGAATTCACTGGGCTGTATACATGCAATTTTACTCAGTTTCGCATGAAGTTGCATGTGTTTACAAGAGCTGAGTGAAGTGTAAGCTACCTGCGATAATTGCAGTTGTTTGTGTACTTGAGAAAATGGCGATCTTGGTGGAATAAATGGGGGGCATGGAGGTCACTCTGGAAAGAGGAACACTTTTAAGCATTGTCACACTGGTGTCCATGACAGGTACCACTCATCCAGACCACTCCGTGTTAATTTGGGGGGCCTCTGAGAAACAGAGGAGTTGTCTGAGCCTTGTTGTCCTATGTCACGCCTGACCCAGGATGTAATTGTGCCTTCACCTGTACCTCAAATCTCTCAGCTGTTAGCCGCATTTAGAGGACACTCATCAGAAGAAGAACCCATCAAAACCTGCCCGCCAGAGTTGTCTCAAAAGCCCTGTACATGCAAATATCGCACCTCTTTTATGTCATGTTGGAGAGTAGAGTGACCTTTGACCTCTACTCTCAACTACTTATCCCTTCCGCTTTTCCCCTCTGGAGGTGGCACCTCTCTGAGTAGGTTGACTGGGTTAGACTTTAATTAATGAAATGTATGATAATGTGATTTCTGTAATAGAATGACATAGTCTAATGGTGTTGTGTGATTATGATTAATACAGCACTTTACAACATGAAGATCCAGCCAAGGGCTAAATGACGGCCTTCTTTGATTCCCGACCCCGACCCGTCAAGAAGAAACTGGACAGACTGACCCAATCAGAACAAGTTTGTTTTATAATTTCAGCTTATTTGAGATCCTTTGCTTTGATATTTGCTGGTTAAATCTCGAAAACAGCCTGAATGTTACCGGTGTGATCATGACAGCTCATTACCAGATTTTTTTTTTTTTTTTTTGAAGGTTATGCCAAGGAGACATGCAAACCGTCTCCAGGAGGAAAGGAAAACTTTCACAGGTGTCTGCGGAGGAGCGTTAGTCACCCTCATACCTTGTGAATTCGATAATTAATACCGTAATTCAACTAAAACCACTCGGCGTGAGCCGTAATGAAAACTGATGTAGCTACTCAGCACAGTGAGCATCACAGGTGGGCCCAAATTAATGTGCAAATAGAGCTAAATTGCCTGTGCTTAGTGTTTTCGTCAGCACCATTTCAGTTTGTTGGAACTATCAGTAATTAATTCCGATATAACAAAGTCGTAAATTTAAGGTTAAACGCTGGCATTACCTTCAGATGCGGTGATGGGGGGCTCATTTAAAAGTCCCAGCTGGGATCCAACATCTCACCATTACTGAGAGATCAGATGAGCCCTTAGAGACAAAGAACAACTACAAAATGCTGTCAGCTGTGGTTAGTGGTCTGAGATACTCAGATCCCCATATAGATGAGATATAAATTCAGTAACAGCTTTATAAAATATTGCAGTTGGCTTTAAAACCATCTTCGGAATATCCGGCGCGAAGGGTTAAGGTTAATTTTGTTTTGTTTTAGACAAGTTCTGCGCGAAAGACGTGAATCAAAACATTTTTATTCTGCCTTGGCTTTTTTTTCTGCTGCAAAGCATCTCATTTACTGAAAATGGTGTCTGAAAACAAACCACAGACAAATCAGAAAAATAATCACACATTTATGAATATTTAATATCATAGTCACGGCAAATAAGGCGAGTAATTAGTGGTTTCCATAAATTTGCAAATTGTTATTTCATGTTGATGAAAGAGCTTCAGTTTCCCTCATAAATTATTCATGCATCAACAAAAGTTTAGCGGAAAGAAACGAAAAGGAATGAAAAGTGAAAATTGCTGGACTATGTGAACAAAGACACACACACATGCAAAAGCTGGAAAGTGCAACAAAATGTTGATACTGGGCTCAGACAACAGCATTTATCTTACAAGTAAAGTGAGACTTATATATAAAATTGCTCAGAGTAATTTATTATCATATGTACAAGCACCAAAGTAATATCTTTTTTTTTTCAGCTTCTGTATTAAAACCTAATCACCAACATGATGCTGACCAACAGCCTCCAGGAAACATGTGCTAAAACACACAAAATAATGTCTTTATGGAAATCTAAAAAAGGTTATGAGATGGATATGAGCCATTAGCTCAGTATAAAAACACAAGAAGTCCCCGCTATTATACAAAACCAAACATTTTTGTATTCAAATCCTTTCATTTCCACCAGGCCAGACCGTCAATCTTTCCCACACCCTCCGAAGTAACTCATCCACAAACACGGAACATTAGCGAAAAGAGCCACTTTGTGATTGTTGTCGCGCAAGTGTGTGCGCACTCGTTTAGCGGGGTGGGGTGCAGGGGTTAATGTTTCGGTGGAGCCGTGAGACGCAGTGAGTCAGAAAACAAGAGCAAAACAAATCTGTGATCTGGAACTTCCCAAGCACCCACTCAGGAGGGATTAATGAGGAGTACACTGCTGTGAAATTACGTGCCCTTTGAGTCAAGAAAATGGCCTTAGTGGTGCATGACCTTGAAATGAGGTGAGACAAACCTCACCTGAACCACAATTAACAACGTTACATGGGCCGAGTTTGACATTAGCAGACAAAAGAATACAAAAAGTCAATAGTTTATGTGGAAAATCGTGTTTTCAACTCGTAGGCCCCAACGCGACCGAGTTTGATTAAAAGGAATAGGAACACTTGCTCGCCAAGCGGATGTTTGTTTGTCTTTGTCGTCCGGTGACTGCTTTTATCTTTTGTGTAATTCTCTGTCTGCTGAAATGTGTTTAAAGAGATGAATTGGGATTGGAGAAGCCGTCCTGACATGATTATGAAGGATTCATCGGGAGCCATCTGCCATCGTTATGAAAGGGGGTGAGGGTGGGTTCGCACGGCGAGTGTGGAGAGACAGCGGACCTTCTGTTCAGCAGTCTTCCTACTATCACACAATAGATGAGCCTTTAGCGTGTTGAATTAACGCGCTGCCGCATCCAGCTCGCCTTCGCGAGGGACAGTTGTGGGGTCGGGCAGACGCGTCATAGGTACAAATTCGTTCTCCAAGACGGACGCAGCCAAACGGGCAGAAAATCTGCCATACTTTCCCAGAGCGAAGTCCAGGTAACAGAAGGACGAGGGTTCTCGCTGAACATATAGTCTACGTCATATTCACACACCAGTTGGAGGAATTTAAGGAGCAGATGGGTTCTATTGCTCATCAAAACGTCCAGTTGCTCTTCAAAAAGGACGAGGCCGGAAATGAAGCCAGCGTGAGCCTGTACTGATGGCACATAAGAGATATGCTTGAAAATCACACATTGTTTTCTCTCACTATTTAAATTTGTCTTTGGCTAACAGCTGACTACACAGGCCAACATAAATCTGTCACTGATGGGATTATTACTGTATAAGTATGACACTGGTTTTCAGATTAATTTAAGTCTTTATACCACTGTTTTTATCATTTTAAAGAGAGAGGTGGATAAAAACGAGTTTACATATGCTGTAATGAATGAGGAAAACAAATCCTGCTACAAAAAGCAAACAGGCAACAGTGGTTGCTAAAACATCAACACAACAAAAGGTGACAACTATCAATTTTTATTACAAAAATAATGTAATATTAATAGTGCTGTCAAATGATTAATCGCGATTAAACGCATCCAAAATAAAAGTTTTTCTTTACATAGTACATTTGTATGTACTGTGTATATTTATTAAGTATATAAAAATGCAAACACATGCATGTATATATTTAATGAAAATATGT
>JAUYWG010000029.1:1316742-1358645 GCA_034779775.1 Enteromius afrohamiltoni
AAAATAAACATAATAAATAAACACAGCATCAACACATATATTATGTAAAGAAAAACTTTTATTTTGGATGCGATTAACCGCGATTAATCATTTGACAGCACTAAATATTAATTAAATTAAATTAAATTAAATGTATAATGCACATAACATTTTAAAAATTAAAGCAAACTTGTGCAGGGATTCTGGGAATGATTTTTCTCGTATTTATTTTCACCATTTTGCCAGTAAATGATTTTTTATTGATTTCTTATTGAGCATTATGGCTATAAAGTGTAAATGGTAATATATAATAAAACACTGGTTATTCTTTTTTAAACACCTTTTTTCCAAAGGCACACAGCAAATTCTACAGGTTTATTTTTTTTTTACTAATTGATAACATGAAATATATTATTTATTATTTTTGAATTTACAGTTAAGAAATGTTCTGTTATTTACTGTAGTATTTGTATATATATATATATATATATAATTTTATTTTTTTATGTTTTTACAATTTTAAAAAGAAAATTTATTAAAAAAAAAAAAGTTTACATACATACACAAAAAAAATCGTTCTACGATACAAAAAAATTCACCACAAAACAAGTATCAAGTAAACTATCAACTTTTAGCAATAAAAAAATGAAACAATGTTTTTCTCACTTACTAACATTCAAATACATTTTATTATTTACTATTTTTAAATGCAGAGTTAAAAAATTACCAGTTATTTCTTGTAGTGTTTTCAATTTTGTTTAAATACTGTAAATACTGATGAGCCAAAGTCTATGGATGTTTCACAAAGTTACTAACCCCACTGTCATATAACTGTATTGTTTTAAGTTATATGTTTTAAGCAAAATATAACTTAGTTAACTTAGTTTTTCCCCTTAGAAAAAAGACAAAATGCCATTTTGGTTATCTAGTAAAATTGATTTAAGAATTGTAAGATATTTTGTCTAGAAACAAGACACAAATACTACATAAGACAAGCCATTTTTTGCAGTCTGAAAACCCCTATTCCAAATCTGCTCAATGTGTACGAGTTTAACATCAAAACCAAACAAGTGGAATAGTTGTAGAGGCCTAGATTCAGATTTACTGGTGTGATTTTGTTGGACTAATAGTCCACAACTTTAATTTCTGCTACTTTAGCCAGTTCTCTTTAAAGCCCCTGCATCGCGTTTGACTTGCCACGGATCCTGTGGACATAAAATCCCACTATAAAAAGATTTATATCACTCTCTTTAAAACTGATTTATACAACACGTCTTTAGACCATTTCTCCTCTAAAAAAGTCAGCGATGTGCACACAATAGACAGGGCGATCATTACCACAGTAAAAGGTGGTTGTGGCAAGTCTTTTCATCCTTGCAGGAGAATTAAATTTCACATGACTGCACTTTAAAAAATTCAATTGAATCATATATCGTCAGCCAAGCTTGAGGCAGAGCAAGCATCACGTCCAAAGTGATCATAACTGTGGCCCATAACCTTTGAAGTAAACGGTCAGAAATCTCCGAAATCTCTTTGACAGGCCGTTACGAAGATAAACCCAAGGAGAAGCAAATAATCCCTTCAGTGATCCGCTCTCTTCCCTGCATTGTTTTAACATAGTGTCTTTTTCATTCCACCTATTACAATCCTGCCATCACTTCACATTACAGGTCAAAGTTATGGTGCTTAATTACATGCCGCCTGCTCCCTGCTTCTAATAACCTGTCATTTGGGGGAAATTTGAATGTCACACCATATTGTTGAGCCGTAATGGCGTCCGGCAGATCCACTGATGGGACGTTTTAGGACAATTATAGCAGATATTCAAATCGCAGGTGGGATATTGAGTGACCCGCAGCATACACTGATTTTCTGTCACTGAGACACACGCACACACTTCCTCCTCCACGCTCAGAACTTGACCCTGCGATCCTCCGCGCATGACATTGACAAAATGAACGCCTCCGCCGCCGAAATAGTTTAACTGTAGCCTGATCGCTTTTATTATCCTTCTAATCCAGATATCAGCTATTTCATCAGGCCGGAAGATATGCATGTCATGAATTATTTTGACACAGGGACCTTTTAATTTTCTCCAGCAATATTTCATCCCACCAATCAGCGCCTGAAGTCAGCGGTGCCGTGCGGCCGTGGCGGTGTTAGAGGACAGTGCTCTCCCGACGGCTTCAAATCATCTGGGAGCTGTAATGAGCTATGGATACAATTATTATCATCTCCTGTGCTCACACATTTCATCAGCCCAAGGGGGCAGACGCAAAATCACACGCACAGGGCGCCTTAAACATAACATGAGCTGTTTAAGTGTCACATTATATGCCAGGATTTCCTACTGTAGGTAGGTTCAATTTAAACTTTATGACACGTCTATAAGAATTTAACTTTTTGTGTTTATGTTAATGCACTTACAAAGTCCAGCAACTAATTTTCAAAATCTAATAATCTTCAGTAATATTTTTTATTTTTTTCAATCATCTCAAATGTATGTAATACAAAGGTATTTGATAACATGAGGCTTAGTTAGCTTCAATAAGCTTTATCAATCTAAACATACAACATCATTTAAGCGACCCCAAATAAATACTTGTAGGAATTTAGTTTTGCATAATCTTACATTCACAGATGTTTATCCGCCAAGAAAAGCAGTTCCACCTTTAAAGGTTGATTCTTGCACAATTTGAGCTGCAAATGCTACGTTTGTTTGATTCCTTTTCTGTCCGATTTTATTGCTTTTCAATGTTATTGAAATGCATTACTGATAACCAGTGTTTGTGATTTAAACTTTAATAACAGTTTAATAACAACCTGGAACTGTTACGACAGAATCATCTTCAACTTTGCACAAAGCTATGTCCAATGTATTGATCAATAAAGTATTTTGTCAACCCCCCCCACATTTTTTTAAAGGTATAACGCAAATTGTTATACTATCAGCAATTACAGTATCATATATCCAGATGTTCATCCACTGAGAAAAGTAGTCCCATGTAATAATACATAATAAACATTCTTACAAAAGTACTAAAATAAATTACGAGCTTTAAATGTGCTTTTTAAACACTCCAAAATGTCTTGCCCCATAGATTTCTGATTGTAAATACACTTATGTGAGCATGTTTTAAGAGGTTTTTACAAAATGAGATGAGATTTGACATTATGACTTAGATTGCTTTTTATTTAACCCAGTACTGTTTTAAGCTTGCTAACTCATCTTCATGAAAAGATATACATACTCAAAAATGGTTAAGTAAATAGGAAACAGACTTCCTTATAAACACTTTTTTACCCAAATTTGTCTTTTAAACCGCCTGGATGAACTAACCTTGCTGTATCTTGATTTCTGAAGATAGATGTATGTGAAAAAGCTGGTTCCATTCCACGATCTGCTGAATCTATGACCTTCTCTGAGCCAGATGATGACCCTAGATTTAAAATGAAACATTACAGAACATTACACAACAAGACGCCATTCCATCAGCCTTTGAGGAAAAGAAAAATGTTTCAATTAAATCTCCAGTATCAGCACCAGCGCTGATTACACACACACTTTCACATCCTCAAAAAGTTATTTGACATAAATTACGGGTGTCACATCATTTTCCCGCACATAGAATGTAATTTACAGCCGATCCCATTGACTGGGAGCTGAACCTCAAATAAAATCGTCAAACTGCCTGGGCAATAAGATGCACCTTTCTCTCCCATCAGCACACAATCAGCCCGCCGGCCGCAGGCAGATTAACAATGCAAATACTGCTCATGATAGTAACGACACATTTATGCACAAATATGGAGCTGTGGTCGATATCTTTGAGCGCCAGGGAGGTTTGGAGCCACTAGCTTTATCTGCTTCCCTTTTCATATGAAATAAACTGCCTGGTGAGAGGAGGGAAGAGATGCATCTGTAATACTCAATAAATTAAAACATGTTTTAGTGGAATTCACACAACACAATGTATTTGTGTCCAAGGTGAGTTTAAAGGTCTTTATGACAGTTTGCTTTTCAGTCTAATGTAAAACAACGAAAAAAATCAGGTTTATGAGCATAATGAATATGCATATATTACATAAGGTTTAAACAACGATAATATATGGTTTATGGTTTCTATAAATGTGACCCTGGACCACAAAACCGCTAAGTCGCTGGGGTATGTTTGTAGCAATAGCCAAAAATACACTGTATGGATCAAAATTATTGATTTTTCTTTTTTGCCAAAAATCATTCAATAGGATAGTAAGTAAAGATCATGTTCCATGAACATTTATTATGAATTTAGTAAATGTTTTACCGAAAATATATTAAAACTTAATTTTTGATTAGTAATATGCATTGATAACATCTTCATTTGGACAACTTTAAAGGTGATTTTCTCAGCACTTAAGATTTTTTGTACCCTCAGACTCCAGATTATTTTAATTTAGATGTATCTCATCTTATTTATTCAGCTTTCAGATCATGTATAAATCTTAATTTCGGAAAATTAACACTTACGACTGGTTTTGTTGTTCAGGGACACAAATGAACAGAGTTCAGTGACTTTATGAATGTAGTGTTTTAAAAACAACAGCATAAAACACAATAAAGTGGCAAGAAAATGCTCCAGTTCCCCTGTATTCTTCTGACCTACCTGACAGAAAAATAAAAATAAAAAAAATTACAATAGATTTATCATAATTCACTGAAAACGTTGCTCTTACATTCGTAAAATAATTAAATGTTGTGTCACAGGACCAGGTCATACTTTAATAAATTATAAAAACATAAACATTCATTTATGTACACACACTGGTGTATCCTGATTCGTCAGGTTGATTTAATCAGATTAAATACTTACCAGATAAAATTTTATGACTAGAACAACGGTAAAATAAAATGTCCTTTTTTTAATTACCTGAAAAAAACACTTCTTTGGCAAATGTTTTTACGCCATTTGCACCCTTTAGGGTTGTTGCTTCCAAAGTATGACAGAAAATGTATCACAAATTCTGCACATTCCTTGGGGTTTTCCTCACTGCTGCGGTATGGGAAGAAGTCGACATGTAAAGCATGACAGAATGGGTCTTAAATCAGTCTTAGTCTCAATAAACACTTGCGCACGGCCCTCACAAAGCTGTCATCAAACACTTAAGCACATGACAAGGCAAAACATGCACTTTGTCCTTAAATGTGATCGTTTAGCTAGTCAGGAGTTCTTCGCTGCACTGAAAATGCCTGTAAAGCACAGCCAACCAGCGCCCCCTAGCGTCATAACCGACACAGTTACTATAATAAAAGTGTCAGACATTTCACCAGAGGCTTGCAGAGGTCTCCCTAGGCAGCTCTGGCTTTTGAAAGCCAAAACCTATAGAGTCACATAATACTAACACAATTACCCCCAGCTAAAACTGCCATACGAGCACAGTATGGTCACCATATGCGCTTCTTCCAGGCCTGTGGCCCAGTTGAAGTATCTGACCCACTTCAGATTCAGTGGCATTAGGGTCTTACAGACAGAGGGATGGAGGTGTGTATGTTGGATAAAGTGTGCTGTGATGATTGATGAGGTTTCCTGCGGCTTTCTCTCTGCGGGGCCTTCTCAAGAGGAGCAAAGCAGAATGACTTTGTCCTGATGTCTCAGGGAGCACGGACTACCCTACTAATGCTGCTACACTAATATTAAGGAAACTAGACTGGGAACGTGTTGATTTGCCAATTTAAGCTTAGCGATCGAATGCCATCGCTGGTATAGATCACAGTTGGCCACACACATCTCTGCTGTCTAAGCAGGGCTGGAGGGAGTGGGCATCCCTTATGGCTGTTTACACCCATCATCCAACATAACACTCTCTTTTTCTTCTTCTACTGCTGCAGGGCTCAGCATTTCAGCTGTCATGTGATGCTGGTAATGCCCCCCAGGATTGGAGGTTGGACCCTGATTTTAAGTAAGCAAATACTACATTTACAGCAATGCAATTACAATGGATGTCTATGAGGAAAGGCACTGTACATTATGTAATCTGTAATCGGCCTAACTGCCAAGAGGGAGTATTTAGACAGCTTTTAAGTGTCATAGATGAATTAAATATAACATATAAACTACACTAGACTAGTAAGATTTTGGGAATCTTTTGAATAACATTAGCAAGGATGTTTTTGTAAAATTTTCTGTTAATCAAAGGCTCATAAGAATCATGGTTACTGCCAAAATATTATGCAGCATAACCCTTTCAACACTGCTAATAATAAGAGATGCTTCTTAAGAACCAAATCAGCATATCAGAATAATTTCTGAAGGATCATGTGACGCTGAAGACTGGAGCGATGATGCTGAAAATTCAGCTTCGTCATCTGACGAATAAAAATCTATTCAAAAGGAGATTTACTTAACTTACATGTTAATATTTCCAGAATACTACTGTATAAAATTGTATGCCGAACCTGCAGTTGTAATTGACAGCAGGCAGTGTTAGCTTTGACATAATTTACATGTTTGAAAGCAACAGTCAAACCGATTTAATTCATAGTAAGAAGCTTAACTGATGTTATAATCAGATTCATGGGCAGCTCAAAATCAAAAAATAAGAATGTTACAGTAACAAATTGGTGCCACGGAGGCTAATAAAACACAATTTCCAGTGAAAACAAAACACAGGAAGCCAAATTTATTTTATCTATTTAATAATCCTTGTCATTACTGTGAACAGCCAAGAATCGTGTGTCCTAAAACTCTTTGTATATAACAGCGAATATGCACTGTACATGAGAAGCTACTAAAATCTACCATCTGCCGTGGGCTCTGGTTCTGCGTTCTTGGAATAACAGTGAACAGCAGCTTAAAAATGCTTCAAGGAGAGATGGTATACAGTACGAGATGAGGGGAAACCAACATACAGTAAATGCAAAACTTGATTCAAATTTGTATTTTGTTCATAAATATAACACTGATGGTCATCTTAAACCCAACTAAAAGCACGCCACTGAGTGATTCCATCCTATACACAAATGCTGTAACAATTCTCGTTCTGAACCGACATGATGCGATGTTAAAAAAAACAGTCTTAAAGCATTGCTGAGGAAAAATACAAAAGGGTGCAAAACACTGATACTGATTTACAACAAACCAAGTTTTCCAGCATAACAAGGTGAAAATAAAATGACAGGGACATATACTGGTTTAACTCATTTTGATATCGATGTGTGCAGGTCTCCGTTTGGGAACATGTACATGAGACCATCAGTTGGGGGAGTACGTACACACATCCCTGAGCGGACTGAACGTCCTGAATGCGATATGTGAGGTCAGTCGATTATCTAAACTGTTAAAAGACACCGTCGGTCAGGAAAAACTCAAGGGGTAAGGGTCATGCAAAGGTGACGGGCACATATGCATGCTTTTGGCTAGCACATTAAAAATGACCATGTTTATGAAAGGCCCTGAACAAAACATTCTGATTTATGGTATTTAGGAACACACACACACACACACACACACAAACAAATCATTATATAAATAGTCAGCATGGCATAAAGGAAAATGGCATTGATGTTTAAGAAAGGTACAAAACGAAAAAAAGTTTCTAATATCACTTCCTTAAGGGTCAGAGCTATTTCACAACATATGTTTTAGTGTAAAGAAGTTTATCTGGTGTTTGGCACATGCTGTAACATAAAAGGTTAGCATTGCACACAGAGTAACAGCTATTTGCTTGTGGCTTACCTTTATTGGATGCGTTAACCGTTAATATTTATTACCGCACACCAACCAGTGCTGTTGTGTTTCATGTGAAGTCGGCTATGTGAGGAAGAGTGAAACATTGCTACACATTTCAAACCTAAAAATACCGTCTTCAGAAGGCTTTAGAAGTTCAGACGAAGCTAAATAAAGAGGATTTAAAACCGAGAAAATGAATCAAGCTACATAGCAAAAGGCACACACAGAAGGAATGGGGTTCAAAATCAAGGCGTTAAAAATACGGCATGCTTTGAAAAGTGCTGATGAATAAAGTGGTATAAGGATTATCAAATAATTGCAAAACAAAATAAGTTGTTTAAAATGTACAAGAAAAGCTGAGATGAAGGTGTTAGAACACAGAAAGCACCCAAATTGGTAGAAATTTAGAAAACCTCAATGTACGACCCGCCTGGCGAACCCCACGAGGAGAATCTGCGGTCAATCGTTTGAAAACCTTCCCCCGACAAAAAAAAAAAAAAAAGTGAATAAGAGAGAGCAGATACGCACAAAATGCTTTCTGTGAACTTCTCCCGGTCTCGTGTGGTGCGTACGCAGCGCTAACGTGAGTTTCAGGAGCAGGTTGGATCGCGTACCATTTACAGCCGCCGGTTGTGGCCTTTATTAAAGATGGAACAAGGTAATAAGTTTATTGCGGATGCGCTCGGCAGTCTGGCACGTAGAGTTGTAAAGGTGCGGGGCATGCGGGGAGTCGTAGGGTCACCAGTAAAACGAGCGGGACAGGAAGTTGGCGGCCGTGCTCAGCCAGCTCACGCCATCTTGCATGGAGCCCAGTCGTGTCACAGCCTTGTGCTGCTCCTGAGATGGGCTCTCGTCCTCAGGCAGATAATCCGGCAAATTTATGTTCTGCTCGACCACCACATCTGAGTCCTCTTGGAATGGGATTACAATCTGGATGGGAGGGAAAGAGAGCAATGGGAATAACCCATTTTGTTATCATTTCTAAGCTTGCAAGCAGAATTCAGTTATTTATAGGTTATATGCATACATTTTTTATTATTAGTTAGAATAATAAAAAAACAAAAAGTACAAATTGCTAGTCAAAACAATAACCTTACCATCTTTATGATACAATATGACAATATGACAACCTCCTGTCTTAAAGAAATTAGAGTCATTTCTACCTATTTCAGTGAATTGCTTCAAAAAAATTATTCAATTACTTTTGCATCATGACTTGAAAATGGTGAAGAAGCCATCCATTAAGAATGGCATTTTAGAATTATACTTTTTTGGGATTTTTGGTTCACTGTGCTACTTGTGTTTCATTGTAATTGTGAAATCAAGTAGCAATTTTATAGTAAAAATCGTATTTTTCGTAATTAAATCGTAATTCTATAAAGCGAATGTATTTCCAGTAGCATCAAAATTTACAAGACATAAAACAGAGGCATCGATAAGACCATTACTCAATCAATTGTGCCACCTGCTGGTTAAAGGAGGAAGTGCATAGTAAAGCAGCGTCCAAGACCTTCCGGGATGAGGGCCATTGGAGGTCACGACTGCTCCGCTGCAGGTAGATATTGCCCTTCCAATTCAACCAGTTCTTTAATTACCACACAGTGCCTATTTGCACTGCATGCAAGTGTGTGTGTGTCTCCAGGGTCCTCTGACGCAAGGTTTCAGGCCAGAGGGACATCCTGAGTGTTCATGTGATAAGGGGAAAATTTGGGTGTAGGAGGGTTCACCCTCAACTGCATTACTCTTAGCATTGAGGACAGATGCAGACATAACATCAACAAAATAATCACAGCACCTGATTTTAAATTATAGCTCACCTGGCCTGAAAACTGTCAGATTGACAGTTTGACAAGATTGAAACTCATGAGATTTTACATGGAACGCAAACAAACAAACAAAAAATATCAGGTTCAAAGTGTGACATGAAGGCGAGTAGAAGACCATTTTCATGCTTGGTTCAGGAGTCGGTTTATTGTGTGCGTTCTGCTGATTTGATTTACTCACCTCACCTCCATCTTCCCCCTTTACTATCTGCTGCGCCTTCATGACTTTGGTTGAAGCTATAGCAGTCCCCAAGGCCTGAAGAAGAGAATGAAGAAACCGTATGAAAACACTGAAACAGATTCTTATCTAGCATATCTGATCCATGTGATCAGTGTGAATCATTTCTTAAGAATCCCTTCATTCAGATTTTATTTTTATTATTGCAAAATAATACGCCAAAACCTGGAATTTTACATGCATTATTTTTTCTTTCTACACCACTCTTCAAAAGGTTTGGGGTTAATATTATTTTTTGAAAGAAGTATATTATGCTCACCAAAGCTGCCTGCTTTTAAATTAAAAATTCAGCAAAATTGTGAAATATTATTCAAAATAACTAAAAATACTTGTTTTCTATTTTAATAGATTTTAAAATAGAAATGTATTCCTGGACACACATTACTCCAAGCTTCAGTGTCACATGATGCTTCAGAAATCATTTTAAGATGCTGATTTGGTGTTCAAGGAAGATATTTTAGTATTATTAGTGTTGATGCCAGTTGTGCTGCTAATAATTTGGTAAAAAAAAGTGATGCATATTTTTTTAGGATTCCTTGATTAATAGAAAGTTCAAAAGAACTGCATTTATTTGAAATAGAACTTTTTGTAGTGCTTTAAATGCAAATGTCTCTTGATCAACTGAATGCATCCATGCTGAAAAAGTAGTAATAATAGAAAAAATACTATATGAATGCTTTTTTAATTAAAATAAAAAAGACACTTTTTAAAAACTTTATTAAAAATAACTAATTATACAATATATTGTATCAATGCACCATTAGCTAATGTAAAGTCTGTAGATGGTCATATGGATTGAACTGTAAACTCACCTCAGCCTTCAAGTCTGAACGGATCCTCACCACACATCTCTTTACAGCCATCTGGAACGTAAAGCTGATGACACCTTTGATCTTCAGCAGGGCTTCTTCACAAAGACTCCTCCGAGCCTGACACAGACACAAGAGTGTCAAATCGTGCAGAACCAAACATCTGAATCTCCATACGCTCTGATTAAACAGGTTCCACTACAAGCTGTTTGACCGCAGTTACCGAATCATCAAGCCCGTCGATCTGAAGCACAACTGTTTTGGCCCGTTTGTTCGTTGCGCCCAGGAAAAACTGGGCTTTTCTTCTGCAAGAGGCGGCTGCTTCCGCCTGTTCGGCCTCCGCGCTGCTGGAGTTCTGCAGGATCTCGTAGATCTCAGACGCTAGCAGCTTGGTCTCGCCTGGCGATGTGCCCCTATTGAAAAACATCACAGATCACGGTCAGACTCACAACCGATGACAAAATTAAACGCAATAACAGCCAGTGTTGAAGAACAAAGAAATAATTGAGCAAATATTCTCGTCTAGTCCGGTTAAGATTGTGTATTGTACATTTCAGTACTTGTCACTGCTGATATTTGAAAAGGTCATCACTCCAACAGACAAGGGGAGACAACATAGATCTGCCAGCATGAGAGCTGGAGAAAAGTCAGTCTGATAGAGCTTAAACCAACTAACCTTTAGTACATACAATATCCTGATTCATCTAGTGTCATGCATTCCATGCGGTTTAATATCATAAGCATTAATGCTGATTAACTTAAATGAAAAAATGAAGAGTTTGTTGCACCATAGTAAGAGGAGACCAAATGCACTGTTTCTGTATTACGTTCATAACGTTAATGTATTTTAATTAATACTGTTTTAAATAAAATTTAACTAAATATTGTGGGGATGTTGCCCATTATGTTAGAAGTAATTAGATATAAAACTAAAACACAAAACTATATCACATCTCTCATTAAAAAACAAATAGTGTGTGTGTGTGTATATTAGTGGTGGGCCATTATCGGCGTTAACGTGGCAGTCCTATCGCGGTTGATGCACTGTAGCTCTGTTTGGACAGGACTAGTTTTCTAAACTACATGTGAGCTTCGATTCTTATCACCTGTCGTCCATGATTTTCATGTACCGTTTTGGACAGGACTAACACCTCCGTGTTTATTACAGAAGCAAGAGGGTCTGGGCGTCACAGAGATCATACACTCTATATACGTGTATGATTGCTATTATCATTCAGATTGATTACCACAGGTATAATCACAAACACCACGGTGAAGCTAAATGACTAGCATAGCAAAACCATTTTAATGTGTGGTTACTTTAGTTCAACTATTATGATTTTTATTTGTAGTAAACCCATGTTTAATTCTGAGAATTAAAACATACATAACCGAGTGCAGAAATGAACGTGAGTAATCTTACCTGATACTGATCAGTCTTAACAGTTTACGTGATCTGCCTCTTTATTTGTATCAAAATATATTAAACGTGCGTGTGGCAAGAGGATTTACGGCATATCGCATTGGCTAAAACTCGTTGTGAAAAATAATATCACAGACATTATCTTCTTTTTTTTTTATATTATAACAGCCTTATTGTGCAGAACATTTTCTTAAATCCATCTATAAATGCAGTAGGAAATTGTGTTATCTTCAAAATATTTAGTTTAACTTTTATATTCTAGATTTATATAAAAGGCAAATGAGCAAATAAAATATACCAGAATTTTGTCTTAAAAATCCAGCTGTAGATGACAGGCCATTGATAAATATGTCTGATCCCATGACAAACATTATGCACGTAGCACATATCAACCCACTCTCCCCTTTAGACAGGATTAAAAAAAAAATAAAATAAAAGTCTCAATTAACTAAAACATAAGTTTAGCTAACAAGTTATCTGGTCACGAACAATAGTCAAGTGACCTGTTCATTTAATAGGGTTAAAAAAAGACAGCAGTTCATTGACATCAGCATTCGAGGTCAGGCATGACATCAGGATCTTGATTTGCCCTACAGGCGCTAATGGGGGAGATGCAACGCTGCCATCACTCATGCAGAGTTACAGGAACGGACATCTGCTCGCTGGCATATCTGAGCTGCCAGACCTCCGAGGTTCCCATGAACACCTGAGGGAAAGCTGATGGCATCCATATCTTCCGTTAAAAGAAACAAATGTATAGTAACCCATACAGTCAACAGCTGGTATTAAAGACACAATGTGAGAAAAGACTGAACAACAACAAAAAAACTCATTTGAGCATTAGCACAGCTTATTTCTGAGCTCTGCGGTGTCGTAAGAGGTGATGAAGGATTCCTTCACTTCCTCTAGCCATAAAATTTCACAGACTGGGGTGATACACGACCTCTACCCAAAGTCGTCGTTCCGGAAATAGTGACGGGCAGCTTGTGGAACTGCAGGGCACTCCTTGATGGCGTCTGTGCTAACTGAAGTGACTAGTGAATTGAAGGGGGTGGGCAGGGAGTCGCCCTCAGAGAAGGATACGCAGCTCTCTGCCAACCACTGGCACTTCTGTCTGTGAGGCTCCATGTAAACAGAAGGCACTCGCCGTCTAAAAGCCTGCAGACTTTCGCACTGGAAATAAGCCTCAACTGCAGTAAATACGCACACATACGTGGATCCTTGATTCATGCGCCTCTATACTTAGCCATAAGGGTGTCAAAAACAAGCAGTTGTATGAATATTTAAAGAATCAGTTGGCATCTACAGAGCAGTTTGACATATGAGGTAAAAGAAACCACGGCTTTCATGTTTTCTTAAGCACAAACAGTAGGCTCATCAATAAGTTTTTTTTTTTCCTGTAATAAATCAGATTTGCATTGAAACCATTTGCTCCACAAGTCATAAGTTAAATAACTGTCATGAGTTAAATAACAATTGAAATAATAAAATAATTTGAAATAAATACCAAAAAGTATTATTGGTTTATTATGTAATACAACTTTTTATTAATATTGTTATATATCAAACTGCTATTATAGTAATACATTATATTAATCAACCAAATTTGACAGATTTTTAATAAAACGGCAATAATATAGCTATATGGCATCAGCAACTTTTTTAATAACCAGCTAAATAACATCATATTTTGTGATAGGTCAGTAATTTATATTAAATAATTATAATTAATTATAATTATTTTTGCTTACAAAGTTTGCATTTATTTGATTAATAATACAGTAATAACAATACAATAATATTGTAAAAAAACAAATAATAATAAGAAGAAGAAGAAGAAGAAGAAAAAACTATTGTAAAGATTTAATTTGCATATGAATTATTTTATATTTTTTAATCCTGTGATGGAAAGCTAAAGTGTAATATTGTAACTAATGTGCTGATTTGGTTATGATTATTATTCATTTTGAAAACAGTTGCTTAATCATTTTGTGGAATCTTTGGTGAATAAAAGAACAACATTTCTTTGAAACCATTTTTTTTAATAACTTATAATGTAATATCCATGTCCCTTTTAAAAATTTGAATGCATCTTTGTATCAATTTCTTCACGCACACAATCTATCATTATTAAATAAAAATCAATTTCTTCATTGTCATTGTATATGCCTACAACCTGCTCTGTACCAGCAAACAAAATTTCAGATGCAACTTCCTCACTAGATGCAATTAATAAATTAATAAAATAAGTAGCTTTTGCTTGCCAAAATAATTAAGAGAATAAAGATCATTCTGGATAAATATTCTGAATGTGGGCACTGAATCCTCTCTCTAGTGTCTTAGACTGACCTCTGCTGGACATTAACCCATGGTGAGCAAACAAATGCAGTCCTGCACTACAGGTTGCTTGACAGTCCACATTACCCTTCAACAGCAAGCTTGCATCATCACTCCCATTTAGCTTCAAAACAGACAAATCTGCTTATGACAGGCACTTCAAATCTGCCCACCACACAAATTCACTTCAGCTAAAGCAGCAGGACGAGGTTTTCTGCAGGAAAGTGCAAAGCAGGCTCATGTTGCCTTCATGTTTTGTGGCAGCGTGACGGGAGTGACTTACTTCTGCATGATGTTCTGCAGGCTCAGCATCATTCCCAACTCGTCCTTCATCTTCTCCCTGTTGGCGCGGCATTCTGCCAGGTAGCGCACCGCCTGGAAGGACACAAAGCCATTAAGGGTCACGCAGGGCCATTACAGAGGCAAACCGCCAGGCACCGCTGCGATAACAAATCTGTTAACTGAACACCAAGAACCACTGTGTGTGAAAGAAACTGTGTTAGTCCAGCATTGTCCAAATGTCTCCACAGGTATGATGTCCTTCTAAATGAGATCAAATATAAAGTTGTGTCCAAAACTCTGAGGGTTAAAATTTTGGAGCTCAAAATCTCACTTTAAATTGGTATTATTGTTTTAGGATTTAAAAACATTCACATCAATAAGTGTTTTTGACTATTTCTAAAAAAAATTGTAAAAAATCAAATAAGGACATTTGTGAAATTGACCATATCACAGAATGCCATATGTTCTTGCTTCCACTAAAGAACAAGATGTTCTGGAACATTCCCAAATCATACTGGGGAACATGGACAGAGACATCTTTGTCCATCTTACAGAGGGAGAGGAATCACTTTCCGGTCTAGACATTCCTGAAGAAGTTAGGGTAAGCATTGTAATGATACTGGACAGCAGGTGGCAGTCATGTGATCTGTCTATGGACAGCTGGGTGGGCAAAAAATGAAGTGATTGGTTGATACAAATGCCTCAATATTCTACAATAGCAAAAATAAAATAAATATTAAATAATAATAATAATAAGTTACAAATTATTATTTATAGATACAAGTAAAGCAGGAGGTAGTAATGTGTCATGTCTATAGATGGCTGAGTGGGCTTTGCTTACTCTAGGAGCGCAATAACAATAATTTTAAAAAATACATTCGATTTTCTTATTATCATTTATTATTATTATTATCATCACTGTTATTTTGTTATATTAATATATTATCATTGAAATCTAATTAGTGAATAATGAAGAAATACCATTATTTATTACAAATATAGTGGCTGGGTAGGCTTTGAGTGATCTGGTTGGTTTATACTTAAACACTTTGATGAAAAAACTACTTGGAAATTTTAAAAATGTCGGCAGGCTGACGTCATAGCTTTTACATCTCTTCTTGCTAGGCGCAGAATGTTGTTATCTTGGACTTCCCCTAACACCCCCCCCCCTCTATTTCAATTTGGCTCAAGGATTTCATCTTTTTTTTTTTTTATATAGAGTTTATAAGTTTATAGATTTTTATAGATAGACAGATTTTTATATTTAAACATAGATTTATATGTATACCCCTTATTTTATTATTATTATTATTATATTTTTCTTGATTATGCTATGTGTATGTGCATTATTTATTTATTTAATGTTTCCTTCCTTTTTTTCCCCCCAGCTGCCATTGTGTTCTAATTGGGGATTGCTTTGTTTGGGGCTGGGTAGGATATAATGTAAAAGTGCAAAATTGCAAAAATACAAATTCTATAACTAAAAATGTTAAAAATGTCTAAAGGTATAAAAAAAAGCTGTCTATTATGCTTTATATTAGGATATGTGAATTAAAGTTATAAACTATAAACAAACAAACAAAAAAAAAAAAAAAATCGAATTAAATGTAGCTATCAAAATATTATGTTTGTTTGAGAACCATCAACTATTACAGCAGAAATGTTCTTACTGGAATCCTAACACCATATTCTCTTTTTGAGTTCATAAAAGCTCCTAATTTTAACCCTCAACTACCGTTACACAAACATGGTAGTAAACTAATTTGCAGGTCACTACAGAAGAAATGTCTGCCGAAGTCTCACAAAAAGAATCTTACCAATAGCGCAGAGTAGACGACTTGTGGATTGGGATGGTCAAAAAAGAGAATGAGGCCTGACAAGCAGCCTTGATCTTCAACAATAGCTCGCCTGTTGAGGGGGTCAGCAGCTAAGTCCTTCAGCTGATTCACCACAGCCAAGGCATCAGGCTCCCCACTCATGGTGCTCCCACACCAAGGGCCATGCACATGAAATACACAGATCTTAGCTGAAGGGGAATAAAACAATAAGAACCGGATTACTACACAGAATATGCTGTCAATGACAAAAAACACAATATTTATGATGTTGAATTTTTTTTTAACTTATCATAAAAACAACATAAAAGCTGGTATAAGTATTAACCCTATTTAAAAAATAGGGTTTTAAATATACATGTTTTTTTAAATATACACGACCTTTTTTATAAAATATATTATTTGCGTTAATATGCATTGCTGTCGCGCGTGCGTCGTTTTGCATTGATTTATAGACGATCTCTATACACGTGACTTATTATTGGCTTTCATCGTGAACTGAATAACCCACGATGGTCATGTCTGATTCACATAGCACAACATAGCACTACAAGGCCTTTAAATGGGGCCTGTGCTAACCGGCTAGCACTAACACGGTATCAAAAGGCAATGACAATTTCAATTCTCATGTTAATCATAATCATATGATTAATCCTACAACATTTGCAGCTTATTTATTATTCATATTTAGTCTCCAGACATCAATACGCGTGGATCTGAATCTCTTTCTATGAACAAAACAATGCCAGCACGCAAAAAAGAGAAAAGCAGAATCTACTTCTATCAGGACGCATAGAAATACACACCTGTATTAATCCAAATAATAGTAATAAATGTGTTGTGGATTTTTATCTGCTTGGTATCTGTCTTGTTAACCTTGTGTGTGTTGTGGCACTGTTGTCCACGCATAACCTTACAGCAAACACGCCCAGGACGACTCCTCGCTTCTGATGATCCTGTCCAGTCAAAGAATCAAACCCGCCGACAAACGAACTGCTGATGGATGCGCAACTGGCTGTAGCTCGTGTAATAACGACGGCAACGAATATGCTTCAAAGTCTCTATGACAGCTGTTCTGGTCAGGTATATTTGGTCATTATCTGCGGAGCGTTTAGCACCCTTTACAACACTTCCTGGATTTAGACCGACTGATTGGAAGATGTGGACTATGACGCCATGCGTTCTTGACCAATTAGAAAGGGTTTTACTAAAAGAAAACGTGATATTGACAACATAAATGACCATTAAAGCAAATTATAGAATTATTAATATAGAACAAAGCAAAACGAAACCAAAACGCACTAAAGTATTTGACTATTTTGTTATTGTTTTTATTGTATTGCGAAAATGCATAAAAATAATCAAGAATGTAAGTAAAAATACTATCAATATGTTTTATAATTTAAAATACATGGCTATACATGTATTGTCAATACAAGAGGAAACAAATGTAAATGATGCAGGCAGGAAAGAAACATAAAAACCATTGCAGTACAATACACAAAGCAAGGGCAACGCATGAATAAATAAAGGCTGGATACGATTTTATTTAGACAAATACTTTTAATGATTTTTAAATATGTTTTTAGATTTATTTTTTGTTTATTTCTAAATATAAAACAAAGCAGAATTAGATTAATAACATAAAAATGGTCTTCTATTTAAACTGGTCATAGTAATCCTACCACCACATCACTCTACCGAAATCCAGTAAATCCATTCCTCGTGTATGTGAGTCATAACTCACTCATGACTGGACAGTTGTATTGTCAATCCACTACTCTAAACCAATGATTGACACCGTACTCATAGAACCCACCCATTGCATGAATATTCTCAAACGCCATTGGCCAAAATTGTTAAGTCCCGCCCTTCTTCCCAAACCGCTCCCGCACTGTGGAAAAACACAGGTAACCGCTGGATAGCATTAGCGTAGCACAGTCAGGATCCTACGTCTAATAAACTGCGCTTTACACGGTAAGGTAGCGATATTTTATTGTAATGTCGTATTCGAAACCGCGTCAGCTTCTGTAAACAACTAACAACGTGTTTAATACAAACACTGAACCAATAACGCTTGGGTTTTAGCGCCTTTAACCAGTGTGATAAAGTTTGTAGACAGTTTACTAACGGTTAAAGTTATTTGTTAGTCCTCTGTTTGCGGTATCTATTAGTGACAAACACTCAGGTGCGTCTAGAAAATGTTTAGTAGCCTACTCCAGTGTTTTCTGGCACATGTCAATGTAAACATCACGTTGGACAAAGTCTGTTTGAAACATAGTAACGTTAGCTGTTTAAGAAAGCTTTGTGAGCACGACTGACAGTTTACAGCGATCATAACCAGAGTACTCTAAATGAAATGTTCAATAAATTATGCAAGTGTAAAAGTGATTCTAACAAGGTTTTTTTAGGCCCCGATTTGAAGATGACCTAGAACAGATCCTTGATGATGATGATGAGACAGATCTGTGAGTAAAGTTACAAGATGAGTGGAAATCATAGACGGATAGAAATGGACCTGGTAAGTGCATACACAGAATTATATATGCAGTTCTAGCTATTCGCTCAACCTGTGAGTAGAAGAATGATTATCTGTACATCTCTCTTAGGCAGTAGGATCATCATCAAAGGCGTATGGATCATCTAGGAGTATTGTCAGAAGAATTGCCACAAATCTTCCCTTAGCACCTTGCCCTCGTGTCCACTTTCAGGTAAAATATAATCTCTGTTCATTCAAATGCATCAAAAACATCTCAACAGACACATCTTTAGAAATGATTCTGCCTGTTATGTAATAATGCAGTCGTTTTCTCTTTTAGTATTTTGTATTTTCATTCCTTTTATTATTATAGTTTATTATATTGTAGCATTTTTGCCTCGCGAAACCTTTTACGTTCCCAATCTTAGGCCTGTCATTATTCAGTTCTCCCATATCCTGCTCTGTTTGGATTCCATCAGTATGCTGACAATAAACAATCACGAATCACGGGGACGGGTTTCAGCTCCCAATATCTGATCTAACCTTTTCCTCCTGATGACATTAAATTCACCTTGGAACTTTTATTACTGTCTCTGTTTCTCTCTCTTCTCTGCCCTTCCTTCCAGCTGTCCTGTATGTCAGGAATGCAGCATGTCAGCTTTAGGTCAGTTCTCTGGTTCATTGTTGAAAAATATAGGCCAAAAAAGTATTTTATGGCCATTTCTTATTTATTAATATATAAATAATACAAATAAAGGGGCTGGTGATTAATAATCGCTTTATTAATCACTAGGCGATTTTAAACCAGTTTCTCTGGTGCTGTTTTCATTGCCGTGGCTGTGAAAACATTTGGTGCTTGCTCTGCTGTTGTAGTTCTGACGTTGCTTAAGTGCTTCAGTGTCTGTGAGGGTTTGTTTGTCGTTGTTGTGAGACTTGTAAAGTGCCCTGAGCAGGTGTTGTAATTATTAACTGTCCTTTAAACTGTCTTTGGGTCGTGTAGCTTCATCCGTTCGCTGCAAGAGCGAGTTTCCTCAACAGTTCAAATGGGCCTAATGGACTTGTGGCCACACTTGCAGATGTGGGCTGGATGGAAAGAGAAGAGAGTGATGACGCTGGCAGAAATAGGTAAGAAATATTTAGATTTGGAATTGATTTAGAAAACAGGAATTCGAATATCGTAGTTATCGTATGTGTTTTCTGCAGGTTTGTGGCAGATTCTGGGTTGTTTTTTCGCACCCAGCCGTGCAGACCTCTGAGACGTCGACAGTCGTTACCCAGCTTGCACCAGACCGAACCTGCACCACAGAGTCAGATCATCAACGATGAAGCCATTCAGAAAATCAGTGCTCTAGAATCTGAGCTGGCCAAACTTAGAGCGCAGATCGCACAGATTGTTCAGGCACAGGAGCAAAGCGCTCAGTCCGCAGGTCAGCTGCTGTGCTACGGTAGCATTATAATGCATTGATAATTGTAGTTGACCTTTTATTTTAAATTTAAATTTGAAAAGTTCTGAAAGTAAGGCAGAAATACTTGCATTTTATGACATTGAAGGAATAGGAAAGGAAATTACGCCATAATCTACTCACCCCCAAGCCATCCTGGGCGTACATGACTTTATTCTTTCAGACGAACAGTCTGGCGTTTTTAACAAAAAATTATCCTGGCTCTTCCTAGCTTGGTATTTTTTGGTATTAGTTATTAAACCATTTTTGGGTTGTTTCAGCTGCAGCACCAGGTGGTCCCCCTGTACCCCAAGCTCCACCAATGGCTCCAGTTCCACCACCACCACCACCACCACCTCCTCCGTGTCCTGCCCCTGGCATGCAGAGAAGCTATTCCGCCATTGACCTCATCCGAGAGCGGCGTGGGAAAAAGGCAGAACAGAATACGGCACTAGACTCGGCAACTAAAAAGCCAGAGCTTCCCAACATGCTAGACGTACTGAAAGACATAGGGAAAGTGAAGCTGCGCTCAGTTAAGAGGTAAATGTTATAACGACGACATACAAACCTCATCATAAACACTCAGCAGTGAGCTTCAATTATTCTTTCATTCCCAGTGATCAAGAGCACACGAAACCAAAAGCCGTCGAGCCCACAGATGCTGCAGCTTTAATCGCAGAGGCCCTGAAACGCAAGTTCGCTCACCGCTACCGAAGCGACAGCGAATGTGATGGAAACTTCAACTTGCCAGCTCCTGAGAATAAGACACACGTAGAAACACCACTGGTAAGAGAAATCACTCAAAAAAATCACGTTTTTCATTTTGATGCCTTTATAATTTTCTGCCACTTCTTTTGCAGTTTGGACAGCATTTGTTAAAGTCAACTGGAAGAAGGAAACTGTGCTAGGACGGAGCTACTCATCTGAGCAGGTTCATTTAGTTAACCTGATGACTCTTCATTTTCGATAACTGCTGAAAATGTTATTACTGTTGTTTCAGGTGAGCATGCAAATGCCAAAGTCTACTCAGTCAATCTGGTTTCCCTATTGGATATCTACGTAATTTGCACTTTGAAAAGTTCATCTCTATCATTACATCATGTACCACAGCCAGTTTCTTTATTAATGCCAGTTACCTGAGAAATTTGTTCTTTTTATATGTGGATTTATTTGGATCTGTTGAAGGTCAACAGTGCAACTTTATTGGATCCTCTCATTTGAAGGGATAACGTTAAACAAAAACACCAAAGTGTATGGATTGTTCTTTATCATTGGTTTTATGTCTGTTTTTAATACTTGTTTGCACAGAAGTTGTCTGCTTCAAAGGTACAATCCATAGTTGCTGGTAACTTTAGTTTTGTCATGTGACCACTAGCAATTATGAACCACACTTTTGTGACCATCATAAAGAGGGCTTAGATGGCTCTGTCAGTAGTATTTGCTCAATTTAATGTGAGCTAATTTAAAATCCGTTTAGGTTCTAATTTATTGTTTTGGAACATTTCCATTATATAGTTCTGGAAGTCATTTAGTTATTTAACCAGTGTAATAAATCACTTGAATAATGTAGTTTTGTTTGTGACATTAAACTTATGATCTGTAGTCTGGTGCCAACTTCAGTCTATCAGAATTTTTGGACAGCATTTGTACCTTAATATTTGTATTTTTGCACATAGCTAAAATGTCTGCTGTGCACCAGCATTGTATTACACCACAGGACTTTTCTAACTGGATTTAACAGCCAGCACACAGGACGTGTACCTCAGAATTAAAGGGAATCTCCTTGTGGAGATGTTTTTCTGGTTTTATTACGGATTGTGATAATTTATCTGAATGAGATCATTGTATTTCACACTACAGAACCGTTTTGAATGGACTTTAACTTCTTGAATAAATCCAAAAACTTTCAATCTGTGTTTATTTTTTTTGTATTTCTCTAATGGTTCCATTTGGACACAAAGAACAGCATGAGCTCGTGCCATCTGGTAGAGAAACATTTTGTGAAGTTTTATTCATCAAAAATGCAACTGCAACAAGTATGTATCAAAAGGTTATACGGCAAAGCCTTTACAAAATGGCTTGACACATCGGTCGTCTCCCCAAAATGGCTGTTACAACAAACTGTAAACAGTTTTTTTTTTTTTTTTTTAATCAACAGTCTTACAGCACTTACAACAAAAATACAAATCACCTAAAATAAAGCACCTCTTCTCTTTCCAAATATCAAGGGAAGCACGAAAAAAAAAAAAAACAACTGTCCGTTCTGTACAGAATCCAAAACAATACACAATAATGGAATGTTCAATGTTAAAAATCAAATAATTAAACAAATTCTCCTCCATATATAAAGTTCTCTCCACGACAAAAAGGCAAAGGGTCAGACAGTGCACTGAATGGACAATGTGATGAGTTTAAAATGAAAACGAAAGCTGGTTTGGTCACTTAGCTTTGTGCATAGTTTTAAGGCATTGTGTAGCAGTCTTCCGAAGAGACGAGAGTGGCTTTGAGACATTCTGAGAAGGACTTATCTTTCTTTACAAAATACAGAGGAGAGAGTGTAAGAGAGGGGTGGTGGCTACCTACAAAAGGCACCTTTACTTCCTTGTTTCTCCTAAATAAGCAGGTCGGTGAAACCCTGAGCAAAATCCATGGAGTCCGCTCAGCTACATGTCCCGTGACAAGATCCTTCTTCCATGGTCGAAAGGGTTCATCTCAGCCACCTTCCAGGGAGCGACATTCCTTCAACACATTGTCTGAAATACGGGGGGAGAGAGAGATGCAATGGGAGCACAAATTGCATTCGTATGGCATCTGATGCGTCACACCGACAGGGTTGCAGTCCGACAGATTTCATTGATCATCAGCAGTAGGTTTCCCCAAAAAAAAAAAAAAAAATTTACAAGTGGTTCTTCACATCTGTGCTTAAAAGGCAATAATCACAGAACTAACATGATTCAGTTAGAAACAACATGTGTAAACAGTCTTCAGAGGCAGCAAAAAGACTGGGCTCTTCACATTTGTATTTTTGTACACGAGGAGGAAGATTGATTTGCAGAAGCACTGACACACACGCTCGCACACGTTCAGTTTCACACACATTGTCTCTTGGTGCGGTTGTAAAAACCTCTCCTTTAAATACTCAAGGTGTTTCAAATGACTTTCAGAGCAATTCGATGTTTCTAAATGGCACTTTAAAGCCATAGGAGGGGGTTCCTTCCTACCCCACATTCCCTTACAGTCTTTAATCAAAGCATCAGAGTTGAATTAGTAACGCCCAAAAGAAAAAAAAAAAAAAACACAAACAAATAAGGTTAAATAAATACAATACAGTAATTAAAAGAAACCAAAATTGCAGCAGTAGCCAAATGAGGTATCTATGTATTGCTCTATGTTGAAGGGTAAACGAGCGCTTAAAATTAAATAAATTAAATCAACGAACGAACAAAAAAAAGATAAATCATCAGTGGTTGGTTGGAGATGAGTGGCGAGCAACTCAAAACGTGACGTTAGATGTTTTGGCTGAGGGCTGTAGAGGTGTTCTGCGAGCGCTGGGGTGTCATGACTCTTGGCTTCCCTGAGATAAGGCTCTGGAACTGGGCTCTTCTGTGGCTCGGCCCGGTTCAGATTCCCCCTCCTCGGAGCTCCCCGATGCCTCGGGCTCCATGGCACTCCAACTGGCCTTGTTCAGGCCCAAATGGCCGAGCATGGTTTGAGAAAGCCGCGTGTCTGAAAAGCGCGCCCACTCGGCAAACAGAGGCTCCACCACGTAAGTCATGAAACCTGGTGACAGAGAAAGAGAATCAGAGCCAGGGATCACTACATCAGCCAGACCTTATTAAAAAAAGATATCATAATTACACATACATAAAATATATAAATACAAAAAGGATAGATATAAAAGGACATTTTATATTGTAGTAATATTGCATTATTATTATATACACTATTTGAATGAAATGTTCTAATAAGAATGTTCTGGTTCTTACCGATTTGAACACTGGCTATGGTGTTGGCTTCACTATCACACAGTGGACTGATTTCAAGTTTATGCTTCTTTTCAATGTCACCTGAAGACGACGACAACAAAGCCCAAAGATTAGCTTCTGAACACCGTGAACTCACAGCATACAGAGAGAGCATGATCATCACCGGCTACCTTGGTGGAAGAACTCCTCTGTGACCTTCTCACTCCACTGTTTGCTGAGCTCCCACGGTCTACACGGGTTACAGATATCTGCACACTTCAGGGCCATCTGGAACACATGCCAGTTTGCTTTTATTAGGAGGCAAAAAGTGTTTGTCTATATTTAAAGATATGGTATGCAGCCCTTCCACTTAAAAAAAGTCAAAGCTGGTATATAATCAGTATAGAAAGCTATAAATGAAACTGCATTCCCACCTGCAGAACGAAATGTCGATGAGAAGCGTGTCCTAAACACAAGTCGTTCTCATCCAGATGTGTCCTGAACCGGGACAGGTACTCATTCTGTCGGCTGATATCTGTGGCCAGAATAAGCGACCCCAGCTGCCTCTCTATACTCAGACTGTTAGAGACACCAATTAAAGTCATGACATAAATCATAACGCAGGTCAATTAAATGGAGACGGGCAGTCAGAAAAAAGCACTTTTAACTTTTTATATATTGATTATAACATTTTGAATTCTTGTAATAATTTGCAATTTTTTCATAAATTGTATTTCCATTGTGTAGAAAAGTTCACAGCAAAAGTGAGTTGAAAAACATTATAACATTGGTTACAGATTATAATTAATAATTGTAAAATGTATAATTCTCATAAATAACGTATTTATAAGCTTTTCCTTTTGGCAAAACAAAAAAAAACTAAAAGTGAATCAATGAACAATATAATAAAAAGAATAAATAATAAACTAATAATAATAAAACAATTAATAAATAAATATTTATAAAAATAATGTATAAAATATTTATTTGTAGTTTTTTTAAGTTATTTATATATATATATATATATATATATATATAAAATAACTAACTAAAAAAACTACAAATAAACCATTTTAAAAATGACTTGCTTGTAGAGTAATAAGCTGTAACCAAAAGGCTATAAAGAGTGGATAGACTGACCTGTCTTCTGCAGGAAGATGGGAAAAGAGTTCGGTCTCTCTGAGCAGACCCACTGCAGACCTCCAGTGATGGTTCTCCAGAACTGAGGTATTCTGCACAGTGACACAAAGACACATCAGTGCCGACTGATTTCGATGTGTTTACAAACACAGTAATTTACTTAGAACATAAAGAGGATTGCGGAGCTAAAGAGGTGCTTAAATCCCATTGGATGGTGCTCTAACCCGGTACAAAGCTGCAAGGTAATGGTTGGTTTTGATGAGGAAAGGCTGGTTGACTCCAGGGTGGTCCAGATCGTGTGTGGCCGCGGCCAGCAACCCTAAGAGCATGTCGAATGATGTGAGGGACTGGGCGAGCTGTGGATACACACACGAAGAGACGACTGTAAGTCTACATGTAATCATTAAAAGTCAATTACAGTACAGTTATTACAGGGACAATCACCTTGGGTTCTCTCAGGTAACAGTGCATGGCCTGGGTGACATCAGCAGCATGGACTGCATTATGGTAAGGGTTCTGATTGTGGTAGTCTTCTTGAACCAGAACTGAAACCAAGTGCACGACATTTAGAGTGCTTCAGCAAGATTAGTACAGGCATTATATTAGGACTGCATATAATTATTTAAATATGATGTATAAATATAAATATGATGACAATTTACAATTAATTTGATTATTAGTGCGCTGTGGCATGCGGAACCTGAATCATTGATGTAAAATATATTTTTTTAATTATAATAAATATAGAATAATTTTTAGAATAATATAACTACATTAAGTGAGATGATCAGATGTTTAGACTCATAATTAAGTCATTTTAATGTTTGCCGTTTAAGGTATTTCACTTTTATACTTTATAAATATGCTTAATTGTGAAATTTATTCTTCTTGTAAATGTTATAAATTCTTCTAATTTTTTTTTTTGATTTTTACAAGAAAAGCTAAATTCATCCTAAAAACAAATCAATAAATAATATAATAATATTAGTAATAATAAGTCATATAAATACTACTACAACTAAAATAATTATTATTATAATTATTAAATACTATATTAGTAAATGTGGACTAATATGAAAAAAAACTGATATATTTTAAGTATTTTCTTTTGTTGTTTTGTTTGAATGACATTTTTTTACTACAATTACAATAGTGTGAACGTGAAATAACGTTTAAACATTAAATTCATATACATTTATATAACATACATTTGCATTGTTTTAATCAAATGTATTTAATAAAATACCACTATGCTATTAATAATAATATTAATAAAAGAAAGATTTATTGTTAGTTTCCCCCATAAACGTGAAAAACACTTACCTAGAAATTGACGCACTTTAACCATGTCTAACTGGAAGAGCTCGATGAGGCCATACTGGTTCAGCAAGTGAAATGTCAAGAAGACAAGACTGTTTCCTTCAAAATGACAAAGAATATAAGAGGTAGGAGGAATTAGGCAAAGGAAAAGCTTCATCTTCAATATTTCGCACGATTCAACCAGCAGATGGCAGAGTTGTCCACAACTGAATGTAAAATATACCTATACAATGTCTTCATATAATGAAGGTAAAGTACAACAAATATCACATTCACACACACAAACAAGAAAGTCCGTCAGAATTTAAATATTTACCATTTGTAAGTCTGTCAAAGAGGAATATATCAAAATTCCAGCTTCCAACCTTTTCAAGCATGCACTGTGAGAAGATCAGTGAGAACAGATGAAAAAAAAAGCATGTTATGTATTCATATTGTATATGTTGAATATTCAATACAAACTTAAGTCACTCAGTCTTTTATCACAATGTGTGTTTGTGGTGCAATACCTTGGCCTGACCACAGTAGTCCTCGTCCAGGATGTGGAAGGGGTTGAGGTGTGGAGCTCCTCGCAGCAGACGGGATGAAAGCAGGTGTCGCTGGAAACTAAAGAGCCTCCGGATCCTCCGAGCTGGAATCGACCCTGCTGACTCAGCACGGGCTGAGCACAAACACACATGTGAGAAAAAGGACATGGAAATTCCATGATGCAAAATGCCATTTAAAATTAATATCATTAAATAATTAAGCTTTAATAATCTGAAGCTTTTAGTGTCCTTGGCTTTCGTTTTTTTTTGTTTTTTTTTTTCACCCCAGCCCTACTGACTGGAACCCCTTCGGTTGCTAGCGTTGCGTTTGTGGTGCTCAGGCAGCCTACGAGAGGTCGTGCCTGACTGAAGCACAAAAGACAAAACCAGTCCGGAGAGAGTCTTTAAAGCGGTTTCATTTCACCACGACAAAAGAGCAATAAATCTTTTCATGTGCTAAACGTACATTTTCCTGAATTCAGCTTGTCCACACAGACAGAGACTATGAGAACTGGAGAAAATGCCTTTTATAAAATTAAGTTAGATTATATTAATGGGAATACAAACATAAAAGGTTAATTATATAAGCACATCTGAGAAAAAAAATAAAAATAAAACGTAAAAAAAATACAAATGTAAATAGACATTACTTTCAAACTGACAAATGAAAAAAACTGTTTATTTAATTCATGTTTAATGAGTAGTTAAATAAATTAAACACAAATTTCAAAATTACTACATTTCTAACCGAATTCTTTACTTATTATTTATTTAAGTGACATTCCCAGTCCTCTGGAAGTGAAAATCCCATTTAAATTCTTTAACAAAATTAATTTTATATTTATATTTTAGTGTTGTTAAAAAATTAAACGCATCCAAAATAAAAGTTTTTGTTTGCATAATATGTGTGTGTTCTGTGTATGCATATATATATATATATATGCAAATTTTTGCAGGTAAAATCCAGGACTGGGAGTTTTGTGTAACTGCAGAAAATGTCCTTGTGGCGATTTCACTTCGGACTTCTGTGTGAGACAACAATACGAAACTAACTTAAATAGAAACTACATTTTCTTGAAATTTCGCTACTGTGACCACATTTGCAGTACTGATTTGCTTCAGTAGCTCATCATCCTGAAACTGTCCAATTTTTTAATTTTCAAGAGTCGAACCAAATACTCAAAAAGTTTCAGAATCAAAGTTAAATATTAGATTTAATGCCTAGGATAAAATATCTGGGAAACAACGCTTCCCTGTTGTGCTACACGGAGGTAAGAATGTGTGCAAGCACTAATTTGGGTACTTACAGTGCAAAGTGCGGAAATCGACGCCCAGGTATGGGTGCGAGCCTCTTCGCTCAGGTTCAAAGCCTACCTGACTTCTCACTCTCACATCTCCTAGAAGGCATCAACACATAAGTCCTCAAGAGATTTGTTAGCAAACACAACATACAGCAGGTTACAGGCCTGGATACAGGGGGACAGAGAGACAGACATACACACACGCACACCGCCGATGGATGGGGGAAAGGGGAGGACAGGGAACAGACCATGCATCGCCATGCCAGAGGGACTTATGCATTAGTATTCAGACGGCTAGGAGCAAAGGAGGACGCATGGAAGAAAGACAAGCTTGTGCTTCAGCCCAGGACAGAATGGAGAGGAAATCAGAGGGACTTCAACGAGGCTGGCCAAAGCTCTAAAGTCACATCTGTTAAAAAGTCATTCAATAGGCCTTTTCATCAAACTCTGGCTGTGTGTGCGCATGGAGAGGGAGAAGGAGGGGAGAGGGGCGCATAAACTTTTACTGAGTAACGGCAGCCTCCAACATGTCAGTCACTACTGATTGGAGTTCATGTGCAGTAAAAAAAAAAGTAGTCGACATTTAAATAAGTCAATAAACATAATAAAACAGCCTCCCACCAGTTTATTTACTTACTTGAAAACAGCTGTTTGAATATTACACAAGCTCCTAGCAAAATACCAAAACTGTGAATTACAATTACATAAAAAACACGATTTAAATGAATAAAAAAAAGGACAGACATGAGCTTGGAAGTGTGTAGCACAAAGTCAAACATGCAAGCGAATTCGGAACGGAAGCTATTCGGACATGCAGAAGAAAAGCCGAGGAGGTCGAGGAAGCAAGACCACATTATGGAAACCAAAAGTGCGCTGACATCATCTGTTTTTGCGCCAAACCTCTCGTACGCATCTCCTGACCCACAAATATCATTAGAAGACATTTTAACGTGAGAAATGCCACTGATTAGACTGTGCCCACTGACGCAGGTCTTTAAGGAGGAATGGTGTGGAAAAGTTATTAAAGGGAAAGGCCGTGAAAGCGAGTGAGCGGGTTTGTCTCTCCTGGTGAGATGTGTTGGTTCATACCTGGTGTAAACACGAATGAGGGTTTGATTGTTTTGTTTGTCACAGCTTAAAAACAAAACAAAAAAAGGAAATTACGATCAAATATTAGGTCAGGGTTAGCTTTACTAGGTTTTTGGCTACATGCTTGAGGAGGTGATGTTACTGAACGTGTAGAGACTCCAGGTTGTTATGCGTCTAGAGTTTGGATAATTCATGGTACAGTGACAGAAAGCAAAGCAGTCAGTGTGATTCGGAAATGATGAATTGTAGTAAATGTCAGTCAAACGGATTTAACGTGAGGCATGTGGAACCGCCACGTTCTTAGTACACTGTTGTGTAAAATCTCTGACAGCACAGATCACGGGCCTCATGTGAAAAATTTACGTAGGTTTCATGCACGGATACTGAAATTCTGCATCAGAAATCAATGCAGCATTGTTAGAAATTCACACTGCATGCACAAGGCATCTTTTTGAGATGCGCTCTTGAATACAAAATGCTCTCAAAGGGTTACATTTTTGCCGTGAACTATATAAACTTTAAAATATAGTGCCTGCCAATTTTTTTTTTTCAGCAGTAGTGGTTCTGAAAGTATTTCATTTCATTTCTCCCGTAAGGATTTATTTAAAAGTCTTTGTTAAAGCCTCATAAGCCCAAAATCAAACTAAAACATTCAAAACTTCTATAACAGCAACACAAAACGCATCTGAAAATCAGGCAAAATGACAAACATACAGGATTAATGGCTGAAGTGAGGGAAGCAGCTACAATCCCATGAAATATCGCGAATGACCAAAATTAGGGTGAAACGTACAAATCTGAATACTTATTTGTTGTTTTTCTTAGCGTCTAACGATTTTTGATTTTTGCATTTATACACAAGTATTTAAAATTACATTCTGGCATGATTTGCTGGACTCTGTTTGGTGCCATTTTCCTGCACAGCATCAAGGGTAATGAAATTTTTACTGTATATCCCATTGGTGCATGATTATTTTAAAATCCTCACAACAGCTCTGTCTTTAAAGGTTTGTAAGTTATCGTTAAAAAAATGTATGTCCCTATGGATAAAAATGACTAAAGTCAAGTATCTCTTTAAATTAGAAAAATAAAAAAATATCCAATAATGACCAATATCTATAAATAAAGATGAGAAAACTAATATCAAACAGTAATAAAACACTAGGTGTATTGCATTTTGCCATTCATATGTGACACTATTATATTGCTGGGCCCAACACAGTTGCATTTTAGTAGAAATAAAAAAATGATACAGGTTGTAAATTTCATCTTTCATTATCTGTGCTGATAAGAGACGATAGATTGCTATAAACTACTCTTAATCTCACTCCGGTCTAAATATGCTTGTCCTGAAATCAACATTTCCTTCAACAAAACATAAACCTATACCGATTCCTAGTTTATCCAACACGCGATTGAATAACTGCTTTTTCGTTGTACATTGTGTTTGCACACAACATTTAAACATCAGGCCCTGTCAGATCTTTCAGTGCTGTGATATGAAGTCAAAAGGGGCACAAATAAAACTCTTGGAGGACCCTGGGGTCAGCAATCAGGCCGAGTCGAGGCTCGATAAGTATTAAATCAAAGGAAAATTCACAGAAACGCTAAGCAATTCCCAGTTGAGGATGTAATGAAGAGATTATCAGAGGCTTTTTGACTGATGATTGAGGCTCTGCATCTTCTCTGTTACGCAATCTGTTGTATAATATGCTGCGCTTGGTAACTTCCAGTGCAGAGTGGTGCATCTACACTGTGTCTGAATTTGTTTACAGGTTGAGTGTATGTTTTGTGTGTGTGTGTGTGTGTGCACATTAGACAAGGAAGATGATGCTTACCTAGCATGCGAATATACAGAGCGGTTTGATCAGAGCTGTCATAGGAGATTGCTCCGCGTCTCTGCGGGGGAAGAGATGCAGACAAACGTCAGTATTTGCATTTACTCAAACACGCGGGAAAAACTCATATACAAGCCAAATGCTCAGCAGTGTTTTTTTCAAATAAGGCTAAAAAAAAAACACAACCTCAAATTTAAGGAAGCAAATCAGCAAGTTTAAGTTCTATTGTGTATTTTCTTTTAGAAATCCTTTTTAGATTTTTCTGTTATTTGGAACCTTCTGATGAAAACCAATAATTGTAAATCGCTTTTATACTAAACAATATTTAACAGAGTAAAAATGAACTTTTGGAGAGCCTTGACAAATAGAAGTGTCAAAGATAAACAATTCCCACTGAACAATCCAAAGATGAACGTACAATCCTGAAGACAACAAAGACAGAAAGCATTCACTGTAGCTTAGAGTACAATACAAATATCATGGTAGATGGTAACCATTAATTAGCATATGATGATTCAAAATCTATAAATAAGGTTTTTTTTAACACTAAGGGATGAAGAGATATCAAGTCTGTCCGATATGAATTATTCTATATTTATATTATTTCATAAAAACCTGAAATTACTGATACTGAAAGGCTATATTAATTAATTAATATTAGATATTTTATAAAATAAAGTATAAAATAAGGAATAAGCACAACAATATTAAAAGTACAGAATGATTAAACATCTATACAGGTGCTAATAAACGTTTATGGATGCACAGATATTAATGTAATCCTTTATTTTAGATTAAGATTTGATAAAAACTGACAAATGACTAACAAAACACGGTATTATTCCAAATAAATGAAGTATACATTCAAATATATTTTAATAAGTAATATTAGAACGTGGAATAATACAAATATATACATTTTGACATTCGCTAATATTTTATTTGCACATATTTAACATGGTTAATATTGTTATTTTTTTATGTAACTTTTTAGAAAATGTTAGATGGCGATAAAGATAATCTAACAGTAGCAATAGGTTAAACATGCACACCTCCAATGCATCTCTAAACACAGCCCTAAAATAACATACTGTGGGGCAAAAAAGTATTTAGTCAGCCACCAATTGTGCAAGTTCTCCCACTTAAAAGATGAGAGATGCCTGTAATTATCATCATAGGTATACATCAACTATGAGAGACAAAATAAGAGAGAAAAAAAATCCAGCAAAAATCACATTTTTTTTTATTTATTTATTTGCAAATAATGGTGGAAAATAAGTATAATTTGGTCAATAACAAAAATTAATCTCAATACTTTGTTATATACCCTTTGTTGGCAATGACAGCGGTCAAATGTTTTCTGTTCACACACTGTTGCTGGTATTTTGGCCCATTCCTCCGTGCAGATCTCCTCCAGAGCAGTAATGTTTTGGGGCTGTTGCTGGGCAACACGGACTTTCAACTCCCTCCAAAGATTTTCTATGGGGTTGAGATCTGGAGACCGGCTAGGCGACTCCAGGACCTTGAAATACTTCCTACGAAGCCACTCCATTGGCCGGGCGGTGTGTTTGGGATCATTGTTAACCAATTAATTAATTAAAAATCCTACAATATGATTTTCTGGATTTTTTTTTTCTTATTTTGTCTCTCATAATAGAGGTTTACCCATGATAAGAATTACTGGCCTCTTTCATCTATCAATCTGGTCCATCTGTGAACTAAAAACTCAATCTCCCAATAATCAGGTGAAAGAAACGCACATGCTGAAGGGCTGAACGCGAGCTCAACTTCCAGCCTCCAGTGCACACATGCTCACACTGCAATTTCCCAACAGCGGGAGGAAGCTGAATTAAACTGCATCATCTGTCCAGTGTAATCTGCTCTCCTGTCCATTTCGCTTCCACACTGGGCGTTTCAGAGATTAATTAAGAACAGACTCTCGCGCTGCTGCTCATTATGCAAATGGTACCGTGATTGGCTGTCCCAGAGCAGTGGGCGGGGCTTTCTATGACCACAGCACTCGAAAGAGGCCTTTGTGTGCCGAACACGTAGTTTCCGAACTCGTTGTTTCTTAAAGGTAGCACAGGCTTATTTATTTAAGATCTTACAGACACTTCATAAAACACAACTAGACGACAGCATAAGGGCTGCTTTGTGAGAGGACTTAATAAACATCCACCTTTTCGCTGTTGTATTTTTTTTTGTTTCCGGCGAGTACTCATCCAACTTAATCACAAGGGGATCCTTTGGAGAAGATGAAAAGAAAGGTTCAGTTTGAAAACGCAAGTCCTGGCACATCTTGTGCCATCATAGAACCAAAAAGAACCTGTGCACAAGCAGACAAAGACAAGCACTTGAGCGCAGCTTTTAGATGGCTGGTCAGGGTGTCCCCAGATGGCATACAATTCAGTCTCTGACGTCAATGGACTGAACCAATTTGTATACTTGATTTTTATCCATTAACAGCCCTCTCGCGCCTCAAGCCTCTCTCCAATAAAACTGCAAATGCACAAAACTAGGGCTGTCACTAAAGAAGGGCGATAATAACCAAAGAACATCTCAGCCTTCTGACAATATCTCTGCATTTATGTTGTGGTTTTCCGTCCAATTTGTTCATGCAGCAACCGTATTTAATGCAATTAAAAATATATTGGGTTATATATTTTCTAAAGATTATAATTTTCTACACACACATTATTTATCTACCTTTATACATACACACACACACACACACAAGTACTGTCAAATGATTTACTGCGATTATACGCTTTTCAAAATAAAAGTTTTTATCCGCATAATATATTTGAGTGTTCTGTGTATTAATTATATTTATTATGTATATATAAGGATACACATACAGTAAAGATTTTTAATATATTTACATGTATATGTGTGTGTGTGTGTGTGTGTATATATATATATATATATAATTAATACTACAACTAAAAATCATGCGCTACTGGAAATTTGTTTGCATTTCAGAAAGTTATATACTGTATTATATTAAACATTAACCAAATCACACCAGCGCCATTACTAAAATCCCTAAACATGACTGTGAGAGGAGATTACAAAGATGATTTTAGTACAATATGCTGGCTGCTTATTGCTCATGTAATCCTGTGGCAAGTGCATTTATTAAAAATGAAAGCTTTGGTAATATGCAGACAGGCATTATTTGGTCAGGGTATTAATGTTGCTGGAGGCCAGTCTGCAGTTTGAGAACAGGCCTTGCAGACAGGTCGCTTAACTGATGGCAGTGCTTTGTGTTAAGTTAATAACCAACGGAACAGATAAACTGTAAAACTGTTAAATCAATATACAGGCTACAAAAACAACTGCACCTTGCAGTAACCCTCATATGACATTTTGACATCCCCTATCTGTAATAACTACCATCAAGCCGGTGAAAAACGAGACTCGAGTCATCTGTTATTGCCGTGGCAGTATTTTAGTATCAACAAACTCAGTGTTTACACACATTACTTGGTGTTTTTGCGTGTGAGTAATTTCTACCAGAGCGGGGCATGACAAACCACCCAGCCGTGCCCATATGGGCTCAGCACACGAGCGGCATCAGCGCAGCCGGACACGGAGCGGGAACGGAGGAGTTGATTTTCTTGGAGAGACCAACGTTGCTTTGCGCCAGCGAGGCGTGACGGTCTGTGCTGTTTTGCTTACTTTCAGTGAGGTGGCTAGAGGCCCAAACAAACAAAAAATTATAATAAATAGGGAGTTCAGCAGAAATGATCAAAAAAATATTTAAAGTAAGCTGATTTGAAATTTATAGCAAAACAGCTCCCTGAATTCAGCTGGCAATATACAAAAACAAACATCACTTTTCACTCGGCCTTTCATGGAAGCTTTGATCCACAAACTGCAAATTATTTTTGTGACTCGGCTACATTTAATTCCTCTGTAAAGGGATAAAAAGGTCTAGTACTACAAGTAGTAAGTGCGCTACAGTAGAAGTAGCAGTGCTACTACAATGACTTTTTAATTGTACTACAGTTTCCCTAAAATATGTATTCAGAAACAAAAATCTAATCGGATTACGTTCCGTCTCATTTATAATTGGTCAAAAGTTACTTAGTTCGCTTAACACTTTTGCGTCTGACACTAAACTCTCAATAGCCTCAGGTGAACCTGAAACTCAAACCCATCCAGCTAGTTTGTTCAACAATTCGTTCTTTTATGCGCAGTTCATTGATGTTTCTTAAATAGCTCATTGAGACATCATGTTCAGCAAAACTATTTAGAAGATCAACATCTTGCGTTTCAAAAATGCATGAAGTCACGTCTATTTCACCGTGATACCAGGCATTTGCAATGCAAATAAATGGCTTCATTTAATCATAATAAAACGGCACGCACTCATGACTGGATGTGAAGCGAGAACATCTATCTACAATGACACAAAAGCAAAACATTCCATATTTTGTCTGAATCCTAGGTGTGTTAACTCTGTTTACAAGATGGACCATTGTAATACGTTTGGTTTCACAATGCGGACAAACAACTGCTGTCACCATTTACGTAGTTTTAATATGTAGCTGTCAAATGTTTGACGTATGTCGTTTTTTAGGGGAGCTACATCTACACTTTCAGCATTGTTTGACTCAGCGTCGCTGTAAAGATTTGTAATGGACCGTATCAGGTATGAGACATTTTTAATTTAGTGGTATTAGCTGATAATTTAATTTATCAATATAATTAGCTAATCATAAATAAATATAATAAAAGAAACATTTATATTGTAAATCAACTTTATTGTATCGACCTTCTTCTCAATTTCTGAATAAACATCTTTCTGGTGATTTATGCCATATTTCTTCAATTATTTAAGGCTGTTTAAACCCCATCCCTTTTCGTACATCAATTGTAACCTCATTTATTTGAGTGCACCAACACCTCAAAAATCCAATCGATACAAAACTGGTCAATAACCCCTTTAAACTCAGAACAAAGGATCTGTTGCAATTTCCATTTAATTGTGACTTTAATCAAATTGCTCAAGGAGAATCCCAAATCCTCCAAGTTCCAACCCCAAAACCTACCTGTAGGACACCAACGTCAGGAACAGCTCAACTTGGAAAACCTGATGCACAGATAACCAAGACAAGTTTAGTGATTCCTATTCCTTGGAAGTTTTCATACAACCTTCATGCCACCCACTCCACCCGATTACCAGAGTTTCTCATCTCAATGTAGAAAATGCAGATTAAATCTATGTATTTCTTAACCTAAGGACCGCTTTGATGGTGGTAAAGGCACGATTGCCACCTTTTATGAAGCTCTTGAGGAATTTTAGCAATGCTTTGAGGGGTCTATTTGAACAGGTTAGTAGGCCTGCAAGCCAATTATTGACACAGCGTTTGGATGCGAAACAAGTTAAGGGCTTGTGTGAAGAGGGACGGAGCCCAATCAATTCACGAAGAGACTTCACAGTAACACGCCACAACCACAGCCGACTCCATTCCACACCGCCGTCCGCTGGAGTTTCGACTGAGGCCTTCAAACAGGAGAAAACACCATCACCACTTCCTTTAAACTAATCCAGGAAAAGGCAGTGGGGAAATTATTCAGTACTTTGCTCACCACATGGACTGCAGACAAAAACAAAGGTTTTTAATTTATTTGAATAATCATTGGGTCCAGAGCATTGGTGAGCGTCTACGTAAATACATGAGACTTAACTGCAAAAATTGAAAGAGGTCAAATTCATACATAAGCCTGACATAGCCAAAGCCAGCCAAGATTTTCAACAGAATATAAAATAGAAAATCATTTCAAATAAGCTAACATGTAAAACAGAGCAACTAGACTTTTCTTTAAAAAGTACCATATCAAATCAGTCAAAATAATGAATGCACAATGAATAGGAAATCTGCTGCTATTTTCTATTTCCATATTATCAGCTGCATTTCCTTCCAAAGTTGCAACTTTAACTTGTGTGTAAAATTTGAGTTTTGCATAAAACCACTAGGATAATATCGTCACTTCCTGGAAAACTAGCCTAAAGCGTCAATACTAAAATGGAAGTTGCAAGTGTGTTTTTTCCATACATAATAAATTACTTATACCTCAGTGTGTGCAGAGAAAGGTTACTAACAATTGAGATCATTTGAGTTTTGGGTATGCCAACGTGTGAAACGTGGAAGGAGATTTTACCCCAAAATTTTGATAACAGACTTTGGCTCAAGTATTTCAAAATAGCAAAACAAAATAATCCAAAATAACATTTGAGGTGGGCACCAATATCCTTATGGGTGGCGTGGCGACATTGGAAAATTTCTGTCTACATACTGTTCTATCCTATTAAAGGCTAAACACTAGGGGAGTGACGAGACACTTATCCCACGAGACGAGACACTGTGTGACGAGATATGATTTTTAGAAAAAAATAAATCCTCAGTGATCATTTTGGAATATTGGGAAAAAAACAAAACAACAACAACAACAAAAAAAATGTAGGTGCATTTTGTAATCAACTTTTTGAAATTAAACTATTTAATTAATTACATGCAGTAAAAACAACATGTGAACACTGCAAAATATTTTGCCACAAATTGACAGGCAAGTAATTAGCAATAAATAACAAAAAAAGTAACTAAATAAACAATAATAATAATAATAAATAAAACAAAAAACACAAATATCCCTTTAAAACCAGGGTAAAGGCGGCCGTACACGGTGCAAATTCAGACAGTCGGAGGACTGTATGGTCACGCACACGTCACGAGTGACATTGTTTCCAGACGCAGTGGTACACGGCACGAATTTACACCACATTCACGAAGTTCCAAGCCAAAAACATGGAATCTGAGGAAGAGATCCCTTTCTTTGTGGCAGCAATGGCTTGCGAAAAAACAAATAAGAAAAGAAAGTGAAGGCATGGCAAAGAGTTTGGCTGAAAGGCTGAGAATTAAATCAATATTGACAGTTCCTTTTTATGGATTATAACTATTTATATTATTTTAAATGCTGCTCGACATATCATCAGCGAGTTTGTCATCTTTCGCGACAGTCCAAATTCTCCGTGGGGCTACCATGTTCATCTTTCTTCTGTGGTTTTCTTTTTTTAGCTTCTGATTGGTCATTTCCAGTTTGCTCAACAAATCATCTCGTTCAACAGCACACACGTCACGCTTTCAACCGACAGCTTTTGAAGTTTTTTGACATGCTTAAAAATGAAGTGCTCGTAAGGCACTCTGCTCGTCTCGTAATTTCTCACCCACCATACAAACCCCGACCATACGAGAAGAGACAATTTCCGAGAACCAAAAAGAAAGCGCAGACGAACTCTTACGACCTCAAAAACCAGCACGTCACAAATAGAACACGGCAGCAGGTTCCTGTCAGGTTCCTTGCGCGATCTCATTAAAAAATAATAGTATAATAATTTGGGCGGTTATTGATCTTATTTTAAATTATTCATGTGTTTCATTTATGTTTTTAACAAACCGTAAACAGTTTTTCAATAATCTGCTGAAGTTGAACTACAATACAGGAAAAAGTACCAGTCACAGCTTCCGTTTTATGGCGAATTTAATTACATTAATAAAGTAATCATTTTATCTTAAAGCCAAAGCAACAAACCACAATCTTGCATTCAGGTCTGCCTTCATCCACTCAAAAACCACCGTACAACATCCTACAATAATTTGTTTTATCACGGTATCATAATGCAGAAGAACAGATTTCATATTTAATTTATAATAACTCGATTGCATTGCAATGTTAAAGTGTATAACTTCAATAAACCTTTTCACAAAATGCATATTATCTCTGAAACACAATAATGTATTTTTACCATTTGAGAAATGAACCTTAAACCGTTTGATTGGTCCACACCAAATGTTCATAAAGAAGAATCAAGTGCAAGACATTTTACAACTCAAATACTGAATATAACCGAATGAAAAATTAATTCACTCTTCCAAGGTGACTGCTATAGTTTGAGCCATGGCGAGTGGGTCTGTATGCGGTTTGGTGGGGTTTCCTCGCTGACTCATACTCTCTACTTGATTAGCAAGTCATGCGAGCAACTTTCTGTAAGTCACGATCTGTATCAGATCATGATCCACAAGACAAAGCATTCGGCCTATTACCAGTTAGTTTTGTCTCCGAAACATACAGAGAACAGTTTTTAAGGGTTATCGCGTAACAAACGCCGAGCCAACTAGGAAATCCACCGAAACCTACCTTAGAAAAAATCCATCTGACAAGAATCGTGATTATAGACCAAATCAGAGCTATTCCCATTGGACCTTGCGAAAACTGTGGATCATAGTCTCTGTGTCAGTTTGTGTGCAGGTGTTACAGTGTATGTCAGCATGTGGGTGTATGGATTTGCGTACGTGTGTTTGCGTGTGCGCGACTGTAGATGGCCGGAGACCAGCTCAAGGCCCAGACAGAATGCGTGCTGAGCTTAGTGCAGCTGTCTTAGTTGTACACACAAACGCGCGCACACACTTAAACGAGCTGCCGTGTTAGCCCTAAATGTCTCTCTCTCTTTCTCTCTCTCATACACACTCACACACAGCTACCTAGCAACAGCCAACCAAACCAGCAGTGCTACTGACGCACATGGTGGGAGGGGTTGGCAGGAGGAGAGCATGTTAGAGTCTCCTTATCAGCAGTGCAGAGAGCAGACTGTATGCTTTATTTTCTAAATAAAACACTGTCAGCTTCTCTGCCGCCTTGTAATCAAAGATGTGCGCTTGCTATCATGGAGCATATTTATTTTTCATTTGCGGTTTTGTGACCTCAAGGACTCACTGCTCATAAGAAGCTGGTTAAAGTGTCTATTTGGAACAAGCTTTATTTTTTTATTTTTTTTAATATTCAGTCAATATATAAACCATAAATATAGTATATATAAAACGCTATGGGCGTGTGTTTGTATGTGCAAAATTAAATATTTAGAAGAATTGTACAACGATTTTATAATTTATATGCATTACAAATGTATATATATGTAATTAGATTTTCTGTAATATATATAAAAAATTATAGTATATAAATGTAATGTTAGTACGCGCAAAATAAAATATTCTTAGTTACAGAATGATTTTATAATTTATATATATATATATATATATATAAAACTGTGTAAAAGGAAAATATTGTTACAGTGTAGAAGCTATTATAATATTTTTTATATTATATTTCATAATACTTGATCATATTCACCACTATGACTTATGTTTTCAGGTTTTAAGCTTGGCTTGGACTCATTTTAGTAACAGGTGTAACAAGCTCCCTCTCTCAGACCAAAGTTGGCCTCTCTTAGCAGTGACATCACTGAATCTATCTGCGGAGAAGCATTTCCATAAATAGCAGAACGGCAAGTTGGATGAGCCGAACCCCCGCAAACCACAGTCACACAAAACAGACTTTTCTCGCAACTCAAAGACACTAACGTCCCCGTTTCGCAAAAGCGAGCCACGTTCGAACCTTCCAATATCATGTGTGGAATGAGCACCACAATCATGTCATTCCTATTTAAACATCTACGCTTACAGTTCTGGAAAACCCCACCGCTGCATCCAAAACGCAACATCCTCTCTGCTTTGAATGTTTCTCCCAGTACAGACTTACTGGCACTCATGTAAATGTGAGATCAATGACATGGGAGTTGCGCACTGGGTCATATGTCTAATAAACGGCACAGCTGATGATCTGCATATTTGCATTCAAGAGGGGCCATCGCAGCTGTGGATTCCTGAGTCAAACACAGGAAGTGTAATGATGGAGAGCATGACGTGGTCCTCATGAGGCTCCTGTTCCTGACCCCGTGCTCTCGGCTCTCAGGATCGGGTCCAAAACAAAAATGTCATGAGGGGAGTCAGAGGCGTCAACTCGGCCTCATTTCATCAAAGTACGACAGCCTGTTTGGACAGAAAACACCCATTCAACATGTCTAAGTGATCTGTTTGAACATCTGCCAATATGAAGTCTGATTACAGTTCTTACAGGTCAGGGTTTGGACCAAAAACCAGAATCAGCCCTTATCAGCACCGCGTCACAAGCTTGAAATCCAACTTGTGAATTTAAGAGTAATCACAATATATTGCTTGACTTTATATATATATATATATATATATATTTTATACATTTATGTGTGTGGATTTGATTTCGATTTGATTTTACATTAAATGTTAAAAATAGGCAGTTTTTTAAGATTATTAGATTTTTTTTTTTTTTACATTATTGTCATGACATTTGAGAACATTGAAAAAAGACCGTACATTCTAGACAATTCTCTAAAAAAATTAATTGAAAAAAATGTATATTCTTAAAATATTCAGAATCTAAAAAATCTGAGGGAAAAAAAATAAAAAATAAAAAAAAAAATATATATA
>JAUYWG010000029.1:1358880-1369528 GCA_034779775.1 Enteromius afrohamiltoni
GCAGCTGATACATTTTTTTTTTGGCATTCATAAATATTTCATTTATACTTTAGTGAATATCAAAATTAGTATATGTAATTTATATAATTTCTTTACATTTTATGTAACCAACGGGGAAAAAATATGTTATATCAAAAATATAAAACATATTATATATATATAAACTAAAAAAATGCTATTACCTCTTACCATTACACTAAGAAACAAATGACTTATAATTCCATAAAATATAATGTGTTTAATAGTCATGCGCATGAATGTATGCATTAATAAAAGCTTATTTTAATTACATGCGTGTCTTCTGCAAAAGATTTTATGACTCAATCTCAATGTTTTGGCCATAAAGCATTTCAAAGTTCCCTGAAAGTAGTCGCTTGAAGTCTTATTATATCTTGCTGATATGTATAAAAAAAACCCAGATGTTTTATTTCATATTGATCCAACTTGACTTCGTATGAAATGCTAGGCCAGCACAATGAGGTCATGTCAGGTCGGGTGTGCCGCGTTCATTGCTCCAAGCACGTATCTGTATATTTTCTTTTTCTTAAAAAGCGATAACGGTCAGTTTGTAGTTTCCAACTTATTTCTTCCTCTTGTCTAATTGCAGTCGAGAAAAAAAAAGGGAGCGGGTTCAGGACAGAACAAGCAAACAAAAGAGGAAGCCAGACAGATTCCCATTAAACCTTATCCAACGCTGTGCTTCTAAAATCACTCAGATTAAAGGAACAGGCCTCGGAGAGGGCTCATAAATTCAAAGCGTCCTCATGAGTTATAGCACCATGCTGTGAGATGCTGGATAACGGTAGTGCACATTCCTGTAAGTGCCAAGCCATAAACGCTTAAACGTTTTTACTGCACAGGTTATTAACTTATTAGTTAAGTACACCTGTGCTTTCTTTCCTTACTTCATGTGGTTCCAAACCTGTATGACTTTTTTTCTTTTCTTTTTTTTTTTACAATGAATGTCAATGGGGTCCAAAGTTGTTTTGAACCCAATGACATTTATTGTGTTAACAAAAAACTATATCTTTGTTAGATATAAAGTTGTAACTTATTGCACTATGCTCAATTTCTTCCGTTCCAAAACTGTGTAGCATTCTTCATAAAAAGGCTTTTTTTGTCTATTCAGTGGAGTCTAGGTTGTTTGGGGCACACTCATTTGAATTCTACAGACAATTCTTTTTGTTCTGCTGAAGAAATAAAGCCTCAGAGGTTTGGAACAACACGAAGGTGAGTAAATGCTGACATTTTTGCATGAACTATTAAGCAATACCAGTAAACTGTAAAACCTGCGGTTGCTCCTTCTCAACACGTTGCGTAACAGAACTCAGCGTTCTCTATGGGAGATCCGGTAGCCTTACTGCGAGAGGGCAGCACAATTTGCTGATGGCCGTTTTGAAGTGCAACAAGGATTAACGTGACAGGAAGTGAATCAGTGTTATATTGTGCCATGACATTCAACGGTCACTTCGTTGAGCCAACAATGGAGTCGGCAAACCAAACAGAGCTCAACGCAGGGGATCGCTTTTGCAGAAATGGCACACCTAAATCAAATGTAGAAATTAATCAATTAATATCGACCACCATTTTTCATTTTGAATCATTTTTCATGTAATTTTTCAAATAATCAATACACATTTTTAAGTAACATCATGAATAAGAATTACACAAAAATGTGCAGAACTGCCACCCAAACAAAATATCTCAGAGGCCTACATGTAAAGGAAATGACATCAGGATGGAGAAGAAAACTAAAGCGAGATACTGAATGCCTGTCAACAACGGTGGAGATTTGCTTTATTTCCAAACGAACGCACTGCTTTAATGCACAGCGTCTTTAAAACCTATCGACCTGAAAAGCAAAAAAACTAAAACTGTAAACATCAAATGCAACTGAAACTTAATGTTGAATGTGAAAGCAGTCTTGGCGGTGCAAGGGTTACTCACGCATTTACACACACCAGCAGCAAGTTGTGAAATACTGAAAACCCAACAGCTCCCTCCACATTCTTACCACATCCTGAAACTACGTCAGTCTAACAACACGGCACAAAAAAACCTTATCGCATGAGTGAGATAAACAAACTGCTTCAAAAAAAAAAAAACTCCTCCTCGCCCTGTCTGCACCACCAAACACGGCTGATATGACCTCCAACAAATGCAACTCAAGCAAGCACGTTGGCCTACCATCCACACACACAATGTGATATACCTTTGGCTCTCCACTCGCAAACTAGCTGCCAACGGTGTCAGCGTCAGCGCACAGACACGGTGGACACAGCGGAGGACCGCGATGCTTCACATGCCACTCGGGAACGGGCTGCTCTGCCTAAACGGCAAAAACATGCTGTCGAGCTGCTGATAAGTCATTGACGCAGTAAAGTAATGCAGCACATGAACAAGTGCGTGAATCACATCAGAAATATGTCAACTGCCGTAACCTGCTAGAAAGACCTACATAATCCAACATGTTATTGGGATTCTTGAAAACACATGTTGCAATTACTAAACACAACACGAGTGTTGTTTTTTGTTCCCTGGTCTTTGTTTTTTTTTTTTATGCGTGTTTGGGCCGCATGTAGCCTGTATGTGACGCTGCTAAAATCATTGACTGTGACTGATAACGCATCACCCTTGTTTTTGGGAAGCCGTTTGTTGGTTTACAAAAAGCATGTTAGAGAAAAACAAGTGTGGGAGAAGTTGAGAGGGGAAAAAGAGTGAAGAGAAGAATGACGATAGAGAGCGAGAGATCCTGGCCATCTGTGATGTTGGCTGCGGCCCAAACCACTGCCCCCAGAGCCCAGGCACATGCTTAACTACCTCCCTCTGCAATGGTAGCCTAACAAACACAGCAGCGAGGGGCACCTACACACACACACACACACACAAGCGTTGCAACAGTCACTTATGTTTTATGACTGCATGAACACAAAAATTCAGTGTTTACAAAAAGATAATTGCCCTGCCTTTACGTGCTTGCAAAGTGTGTGTATAACCGTCTAAAGCGCTACTGCACCAACTCCGAGGCTCTTTTTGTGACATACAGCAATCTGTCGAATGGTGTGTATTACAGCTGATGCATAGAGATGGTAAAACACTTTCTTATTGACAACAGTGCGGAAACCATTCTTAATTTTAGCAAAACTGTAAAAACGTTATTATTTATTTATTCATGCTAACACATAGCAAACTGCTTTACAACCAAGAAAAACTAAATTGGAGTTGTCTAGCTGTCTATTGGCTTTGAAGCCATTTATATGCTGGTACTGCCCTAAAAATGTACTTCTAGCCTATTTGCATATTATTTTAAATGTATATTAAAAGTAATAATATTAATAGTAATACACTAAATTTATTTTAGATCAATTCTGTGTATATAAATACACTATTTACAAATTAACTATCAACACTATTATTAAGATAAATCACATACTACTATATAATAAAATCTAATAGGAACAATAATAATAATAATATTCTTATTAAATACTTTGTTCTTTACATAGTTGAATGTGCTGACAACAAAATCACACAATAATTATCAATGGATATCAAATGTTATTAACCCATGGAGGTCTGATTTGGAGTCACACTCAAAATTGAAGTGGAAAAACACACTACAGGCTGATCCAACTTTGATGTAATGTCCTTAAAGCAAGTAAAAATGAGGCGCAGTAGTGTGTGGGGCCACCACGTGTAACCTCCCTGCAATGCCTGGGCATGCTGGTGGAAGATGGTCTCCTGAGGGATCTCCTCCCAGACCTGAACTAAAGCATCTGCCAACTCCTGGACAGTCTAAGGTGCAACGTGATATTGGTGGCATGATGTCTCAGATGTGCTCGATTGGATTCAGGTCCGGGGAACGGGCGGGCCAGTCCATAGCATCAATGCCTTGATCTTGCAGGAACTGCTGACACCCTCCAGCCACATGAGGTCTAGTATTGTGTTGCATAAGGAGGAACCCAAGGCCAACTGCACCGGTATATGGTCTCACAAATTGCTTATTATTTCCACCTGTTGTCTATTCCATTTGCACAACAGCATGTGAAATTGATTGTCAATCAGTGTTGCTTCCTAACTGGGAAGTTTGATTTCCCAAAAGTGCGATTGACTTGGAGTTACATTGTGTCGTTTAAGTAGTGTATATATATATATATATAGCCTACATACACACACATTATAACACTGTCTTCCAAATGAGGAGAGCAAAAAAATACTGATGACTCATCTTGCACTAAATATTACTATCCTATCAAATAAGCCAAATTGCCAATGACTAGGAATAGCAACTTGCACAGTTCATCAATGTGACGTTACTAAAGCCTACATCAACACAGGAAAGAACAATTGAGCTTTTCAAGCAATTTAAAGAGGAAGGGAATCATTTAAACTGAATATACGTATGGCATTGCTACAAATGGTGACCTTAACTTGGTGGAAAGCCGGGCTACACATACAAATACATTACCTGGCTGATTTCATCTTTATAGATAGTGACTGCACCGCAAGCTAGGTCAGGAACAGGCTGGTGAAAGCGACCACTTTATTCGTCACTACAGAAATCCCAAATACACGGCCCTTCCATACAAAGGGAGCACAAAGGCCTGGACTTGTCAAGACCGAGGGCCAAGAAGAGCTGCTCCGGGTCTATCCCACATTCCACCCACAGACGAAATTCCAGTGAAAATCCAGGCAGCTTTGGTGAGTTTCAGAGCAAGCTCTCTGGGAGGCACTTAGTCAGGCATTGTGTTTTTAGAGAAGGCGGTTGTAGCTGCTGGGCTTTCAAGCATGCAGCATAACAGACAGAGATAAGGGACAAATGCTTTTTGCACAAAGCTTCCCAAAGCAATGCCATTAAGAGAGGCAAATAGGTCTCAATGCATTCTGGGTCAAACTCCCAATGGACATCAAAATTGTATTAAAAACCGAGGGAAACAATTATTCTGCTGGCAGAACACCTGTTAGGATGGAGAGTGAGTCAGAAAATCTATGATACAATGCTAATGCGGTTATTGTTGTTCTTTATAACAATTACAACCAATCAGCAATCGCTAGTTTGACTAGAAAAGCAGTAACCAAATACATTTGCATATGATTGACTTAAGAGCTGCTGATAGCATCTGGTAGACTCAGACAACCAGGGGCAGTTGAGGCAATACACTGGACAGAAGGGTTATCTAATCTAACTCCCAATACAAGCGGTTGCTTGGTGACATGACCCTTATTATTGACTGACTACATCTTAAATTCTGGGCCTCGAAGCCCTGCAGGGCTTCTTTCACTAGCTAAGCATGTTATCTCTCGCTGTGTGGGATTGCTGCAAGACTAGTAAATTTATCATGCACTTTATCAAGTACAGTGAGTGACAATACTTTGACCTGGAGATATGCGTTATCTCTTATTAAAGATTCAGTACAGGTCGACGATACAATACAGTTCATCTTAAAAGCATATACACCGCCTTTAAACTCGATATCAAGCACATGAAAGCATTATATTACTCAATGTGCCAGCCACTGTTTTACTGCTCCATCACTTCATATTTACTTCAAAAAAGCATGCAACACTTTATATCCATTTCAACATGGTTGCAAGAGATGCAATGCTAATTAACCCTTTAAAGCTAACTGTATGATGTGAATTATTACAATCATCAAAACTTTGCTACAACAGCTGCATTTTCTGAATTTATTTCTTTTAGTATATTTCTAAAATATCCACCTTAAGGTCATGTTACGTACTTGACGATGCATATTATTCATGTTAAAACGTATTCATGAAACATGATACAAGAAGCTTTTCAGGAGTGTTCATTTGAACATCTCCATTGCATCATCATTGTATTGCATTGCATAATATGTTTTGCCCTCAGTCTGGTATACTGTTATTAAAAACAATTCATTAATTTACATTACAAGCCAACAAAAATCTTTATGTTCATATAAATAACATCTGCATCAAATTGCATACTTTTGTTCAGTTTGGATCTGAGGTATTTTACTTTCACATGTGTGCGCTTCATATTCTCGCTGTATGAGGCATTAAAGCCTGATGCATCAAGCATACACAAACATATTTTCACATGTCAGGCCTACAGGGTTGAAAGCACCAGATGAATCATTTAGCTTGTTGGAGTAGCAGAGAAACACCTAAAATCTCCCCAAAGGACACTGAGTAACAAGTTGCAAGAGGGCTGTCCAAGAGAATCCCCAACAAATTCAAACATTGTATGTGTGAGGGGGAGAGTGACACACTTTCAGCCTGAAAAGACTGTCAGCATGTGGCCCAAAGGGACAACAAAACATATTTTGTGTTGCCAACACAGCAGTATGACAGCGACAACAGACAATTAGGGGAAATAACACGGTCTCTTGTCAAGCTCTGACACTTGGGGACTTCTGAGTAAATAAATCAAGACCCTAAACAAGCACAAGAATAATTGAGCATGGATAGAAATTGGGCCTCGTCTCAAAACCTTTTGAGCTGCCTACATAGGAGGAGTGAGAACCAAGAAATTGTTTCGTAAAAAAAAACACAATACCGGAACTAGAAGATTGTAAGAGGTTCGTTTTCGTCAACAAGTCATCGCGAAACACACAGTAAATCGATTCTCCCCCCAAAAAATGACTCTTACGATCCGGTTCTTTTTAGTGAATCAAAATACTAATCAGCATGAATGGCTGCCGAATTAAAAAGACTCGTTAATCACTTTCACAGTAATGCTGTATGCTGCTTATGATACCCGAGACTTGTGGTTACTAAATAGTTCACATGACAATATAATTAAACAAACACATTATGAATTTGTTCTTTAAAATATATTCACAAATGAATGAAATGCGTTATCAGTCATTTAATAACAGAGGAGTAAAAACAACTTGAATCACATTTCCTTTTCCCAAATATTTCTCCAAAAGTACTAAACCTACAGAGCAGTCTAGATCGATAAATCCTCCTGGTAAATCTGAACCGTTTGATTTCTACAGCAGGACATGTCTGAGCAACATTCGCGCGTTCCGAACATTCGAATAGTTCAGATGCTCCGAAATGATTCGAACCAACGTTCGGAACGCGCGTCTGATTCTCTAGGTAGGCAGCTCGCTAGGTTTTGACACACAGCCAGAATGTTTTGTTCTTTACCTGTGACAGCTGCCTCGGGTCGGGGGCTCCGAATAAAGAGGAACTGGAGCTGAAACTAATGGCTCCCCTCCGGCTGAGAACATGTTTGGGAACCGGCCTGTCTAGAGGCAAAACCGGTAACTGATAACATAATTCCATTGAATAATATCAACGCTATGGATCCGGATCAAAAATAATTCAAACCCGCCGAAAAAAGTAGTAAAATAATCAAAGGAATCAAAAGAAGGCGGAGAGGAGAACTTGCATGGAACTTGAGCGCTGTTTGCAACTCTCAAAAAGCACGGGAATCCCCTCTCCTTCAAATTGCAAATAAAAAAATATCAGTTTAAATGCTCAAGAGGCGAAGTGCTTCATTTTGTTCGGATCGATCTGGTTCTCGCGCACACCGCCGTCATTGATATGGTCCATATTTCCCCACGCGCGTGTCTCGTGCTCCATTTCACTCGATTTTTATTCATCAGGCTCGTTTTTTCTTTCTTTCTTCTCCCTTTTCCCATGCAAAGACCACGGCCTGTGGGACGACGAGGCCTCTCCTCTATCTTTTTAGTATCTTTAGAAAAAAATGCTTCCTCATTTTTTAAACTCCGTCCAGTCGTGAATCATCATCATCGTGCAAATGGCTCCGCAGTCTCGTCTCCCAAATTAAAACAAAAGGCATGACTACTTCAAACCCCGATGCCGATGCTTGGAAGATAAAACGGAGCGATCCGGCGAATGTATAAATAAATGTACGTGAACTTGTATCCGTTTAACGACGGATTTCATTCAAGCTCTGCGCTGCATGAACATTTATTCTCCCTCTCTCTTTTTTCTCAATGCAGTCACACAGATAGCACCCGTAATTCAGCACACACTCAATGCAGCACTGTATATTAACCAGAAGAAAGTGATCTTGGTGAAATAAAAACACGCCCCGCGACCACGCCGTGCGTGTGTTGGCACATGCTGTTCGGTCAGTGTCAAAAAGAAAACGCGAAAGGGGAAATAAATTAAGCTTATTACATACGACAGTCTCAGTTAGTCCTGAACATTGCAAGCTGTTTCCGAACATGCACCACCTGCGAGAGAGATGGGGTTGTACGGAAAGCGTTCGCAAACCGTCCTCGTCTCTGATCCAATAGGAGCGCAGTAGTTCATGTAACGCCCGTTCCCATTGGATCACACCGTACAGCGATTTTGAAACGGCGAATCTCATTGGCGCTGCTTTCAAGGCTGATTTATGCACTCGTTCACTGACTGTTACGGACCTCAACAAGGGTATTCCACTACAACGGGGTTTGCCCTGCAGCCGGTCTACATCACTGCCAGTGATTACCTTTTCTCGGTATGAGTCATCCAGTTATGAGCCACTGTTAACTTCTCTCAATAATGAAACCCATGAGTAAAGTTTTTTTTTTCTTTTTGAAAAAGAACATTTCACTTCATTTTAAGGACCCTGCAGAAAATCATAACCAGCTGGTTAGCTGATTTACCCGAATAATCTACTAAATGTTGCCTAAGACAACAAAACCTACATCTGCTGGTTCAAGCTGATTTATTTAGCAGGGTGAAGAAACCTGGCAATCAAACGTATATACAATTTCATCGTACCTGTAGGCCTAATGCAGATCCATGTGATTTACATTTACACATTTAGCAGATGCTTTCATGCAAAGAGACTTACAAAAGAGAAACAACAGTTCATAATAAAAATCGAGAGGTTTAAGAGGACGAATTTTTGTGAGTGTGATTACACTCAGTATATTAATTTCTTGCTTCCAGTTCTGTCTGTAGAGTGTTTGTTTGCCTAGGACATAAACATGCCACAGAGAACTTTGTAAGTTTAGACAATGAGCATGTTGTCAGGCATTACCAGATAATTGCATGACAACACATAGTCAATAGCAGTCTCTAAGTATCACATTGTGTGCTGAGGTACAATTTGCATGGAAACGCAAGTCATAATCATGAACTAAGGCTTATGGTCTGCTATAGTTTCAACAAATATATTAACGGGAAAAAAAATTTACACTTCCTCGAGATAACTGCGTGAGCTGAATAATCAAAAAGAAACGTTTTCTATAACTTTATAAATTGTGTAGAACCTTTTTATAACATAACATATTTTTTATAGTAGAAAATGCTCTCTAGATTAATTTTCTTCACATTAAGAAAAAGAAAACGCTCGTCCACTGAAACGGTTCATTTATAGCACTGCTGCAACATTTGAAACCTTTATTTTTTAGAAGCATAGAGCCGTTTTCTTACCATTATCTTTTCTTTTGTATTCACTTAAGCAGACATTTACCTAGAAGCAAAATAATCAAGTTCAACCCACTCTTAGGGTCATTTCAATTCTTCCATTTAAGTCGTAAAGCCTTGCAATGTTAGGAAATGTTTTAACTGGAGTTGCTGGAGACCAGTGGACAATAGTGAACTGTGCCATGGCAACAGAGGCCATATGCCAGTAGTGAGTATAATTGCTCCGTCCCACCCCCTCCCCACTGCTCACAATACAATTCTGCACAACCAAACCCCAGACCATGCAGTCCTAATCTGTTTCTAGGCATCCTGAACATACACTGCCAAATCACACAGATTAAGTGCACACTAGAACTTGGAAATATTATACAAAAGCATTGCATTGTTGATCTATGCTGATCTATTACTGGTTTTAGTGTAACTTAAACACTCGGACTAAACAGAGAAAGCAAACACAACACACTTAACAAGATAAGACGTCTGGCAGCATGCCTATATCTGCCGGTGCAGTTATTAACGGATCTGTTCATTCATTTACTTTTACAATGCCGTTTAATCAGTGTCAAGGACCGCTTCCTGTCCACTACCGTTGGCCCCACGTGCTGCTCATCTGGGAGTCTCACATTTCCTGACTGAGGGGCAATCATTTCATTAATGGTTTGTTTCTGAGGCTTAGTTTGCCACAAATGCCGTTCCCCAGGCAGACGTGCTTTGCAGGAACAGCCTCCTGAGGAGACAATGATGAGGGGTTGCGAGCAGCACACCTGCTAATTCCCCTCGAGACTCCATGTATCCACTCGCAATGCGACCCTGTGCTGTGCAGCAGTCATCAGGAGACCATAAACAAGGGGAGCGCCGGCATAATTGATACTGCTGCTTGACGTCAACCGGCCCACTGGTGACTTCCTCATTGTTTTGACTGCTGCATGTGGTTTTGGGGAAAAAAAGAAGATGATATGTGAATATGTGAGTTATGTTTTTTTCTATTTCTGTGTGAAATTTAAATAGATTTTTTGCACTTGACTGACATTTTAAAAATGGTGAATTAAAAAAAACCGTGTTGTAGATTAAAACATTACCTACACAACAAGTATCCAAGTTTAAAATGTAAAATGTATATAAAATGTGTGCTCAGTTGCCATCTTGTGGTGATACATGGTAAGTGCCATTTTTAAGGGGGTTTAAAACTGGGGTCTTTAATATTTATTAAAATAAAAATACATTTGACTAATATATTCTACATCTAAAGGTGCTAATATGAGTAGAA
>JAUYWG010000029.1:1374720-1394898 GCA_034779775.1 Enteromius afrohamiltoni
CAAGTTATATTATATATATAATAATTATTATAAATATATATTTTTTTCTTTTTTCCCAAGTTATATAATATATATATTTTCAAGTTAAATAATATATATAATATATATATATATAATTAAACCTTTTTTTTTTTTTCATTTTTCCAAGGCTGCAATTTATGCACAACCTGTTGTTTCTGTGCCTTGTATGCTAAAACATGAAGATGTCAGAGAGCTTCATTAGACAACTTCATTTCTATCACCATACTGATGTTCCAACAATTATTGTCTAATTGTTCTAATTAACACAGTGTTCAAGCAGGCATTTAAATGGTTAGCATTTTAACAGCACTTGTTTGCTGCTAATGAATATATAATCATCACAGCTCTTGCAGACGCCATTGGCTTAATCAAAAATTAACAAGCAAGCGTGCTCAGAGCATATTAAATTATAGATTAAATGTTTTGTTTTTGGTTCAGTAAAAAAAAGTGATTTATTTTTATGGAATGTTTTTTTTTTTAAATAGTTTTTTTAATAAATATATACTACTCCACGCCTTAAATATTTATAGTTTGCCATCTGATCATCCACAACCATTTTGAGCTTAAGGATATTCCATTTCACAGCATTATAAAATGTCAAACTCTTCCTTATTCCTGCAGAGACTTTTTGAAGAGTGTTTGCGCAAGGAGTTTGGACGTGCTGGCATTCATTCAGAGCAGACCTGAACTGAGTCAGAGACAGAGACATTTGCAATGCACTGCTGGTTCTAATGGGAAAAATGTCAGACTTGGTGACGTTCCTCTCTTCACCAACCCCTCATGTGCCGAGGAGCTCTTGGAGGCACTAATGGGGTCTGCGGTCTTGCCGACACATAGACAGGTCAAGCAGCGTGCGCATAAGACAGCTAGCCGCAAAAGATCACACCCTGCTGAGATCATCAAACAGACAGACAGCATTTTAAACTGGCACATGTTAATGAGTCTCCTCTTACTGCCGCGCGAGTCCAGAAGTATTTGTGCTACCTTTTTTAAGCTAATGGTTGTTTTATGTCACTCTCATTAGGGGAATACAAAGAAAAAAGTCAAAGTGCACATTCTCGCTATATTATAATATGCTTTCCGACATTTACATTGATGTTAGGGTCTTTTAACAACTTCTGTTCTTTGCATTTTCATTCTTAAAACCTTATATATGATCCTCAGGTCGGTGAAGCTCTTAGCAGCCAGTTTTTTGAAGAGCTTTTTCATTTTGAAATGTCCTGTTTTTGCAGGAAGCTCGCTTTGAAATATCATCCTGACAAGAACCCAGAGAACCCAGATGCCACTGACAAATTTAAAGAGCTCAACAATGCTCACGCGGTGCTGTCTGACGTCACTAAGAGGAACATTTATGACAAGTACGGCTCCCTGGGTCTGTATGTGTCGCAGCAGTTTGGGGAGGAGAATGTGAACACATACTTTATGCTCTCCAGTTGGTGGGCAAAGGTGCGATATCCTTTTATTGTTTGTTTACATTAAAAATGTCTGACCTCACCTTTGAAATAACTCCTAATGGTGTAACCTACATATTATATAACAACATGTATATTATATTACATTACATTATATATTAGTTTAAGAATTTATATATATACATATATATATATTGGTCATATAAAATAATGTTTAATGTACTTGACTTCTGAAGCCTTTATTATCTTAGTTAAAAAATTGAACATTTACTTACACAGCATCTTTTCATCATTTTTTTATCAACTAACAGTGAACATTTACAATGTCTTGTTAACAAAAAATACTAAATTATTAAAAAGCATATAAAAAAGATGACATGAGACAGAGTAAGATTGAATATTATATGAACTGAAAGATAGCATATTGCAAAATTAACAAGTCAATACATTTTTACCTTATAAATGCATCTACTCACTAATTAGTCATACTTCATATTTACATCGTAGTATTTGTTACTGTATTTGTGAGCAATACTACTAAACTACATGCTTTTATCAATTTCTTTTTTAAAACTGTTGCTATTGTAATAAAATACGTTATATATTATTACGCAATAAATTTAGCTGTCAAACTGTTAATTGCATCCAAAACAAGTTGTTTATAAATGTATATTTTTTTATATACACTACCGTTCAAAAGTGTTAGAACAGTAAGTTTTTAAAGATGTTTCTTCTGCTCATCAAGGCTGCATTTATTAGATAATAAAATCCAGAAAAAACTGTAATATTGTGAAATATTATTTCAATTTAAAATAACTGTTTTTTGTGTGAATATATTTTAAAATGTAATTTATTTCTGTGATACAAGCATCATTACTTCAGTCTTCAGTCACTTTCAGATCTTTCAGAAATCATTCTAATATGCTGATGTTTTATTATCAGTGTTGGAAACAGTTGAGCTGCTCATGTGTTTTTTAGGATTCTTTGATCATTAAAATATTAAAAAGAGAAGCATTTATTTAAATGGATAATAATGTTCAAAACTACTCTTACAGTAGTTTACTGTTTCACTACTGTTCAAAAGTTTGGGATCAGTACATTTTTATTCTTTCTTCTTTGAAGGAAATTAATACTTTTATTCACCAAGGATCTATTAAATGAACAAAAAAAGTCACAGCATAGATTTACATTTTAGAAATGTTTTATATATTTATAATATTTGTCTGCACAACTGTTTCCAACATTAAACAGCAATAAATCAGCAGATTACAATGATTTCTGAAAGTGACACTGAAGACTGAAGTAATGATGCTTTGTATCACAGGAATAAATTACATTTTAAAATATATTCACATAGAAAGCAGTTATTTTAAATTGAAATAATATTTCACAATATAATCGTTTTATCTGTATTTTTATTCTAATAAATGCAGAAGAAACATCTTTAAAAACCATTAAATATCTTACTGTTCTAAAACTTTTGATCGGTAGTGTATATAAAATTCCACACATGCATGTATATATTTTATGTACTGAATGTGTATTTGTATATACATCATAAATACACACAGTACACACATATATATTTTGTAACAAACGTTTTCATTCTAGATGCGATTAAGCGTGATTAATCAATTGATAGCACTAAGTAAATCGTTTAACTTTCTAATATGATATTATATAATACAGCTGCTGTAATGTCGATATTTTGACTGCTTTTTTTGACTGATTTTGAACATTCTCATTTATAGGGTCTGTTTGCCATCTGTGGCTTGCTGACAGGTTGCTATTTCTGTTGTTGTCTGTGCTGCTGTTTCAACTGCTGTTGTGGGAAGTGCAAACCGCACACACCTGGAGAAGAGGACCCGGAGTTCTATGTGTCTCCCGAAGACTTGGAGGAGCAGATCCGTACGGACAACGAGAGAGGTAAAAGGACATGCTGACGTGCTCTTTATGAAGTTTTGAAATGGCACATGAGCACAGAACACACCTCAGTCACTCTACAGCCAGAAAAAGAGCCCTAAATTACAGCATCCCATTTTGTTCTTGATAAAACAGCATCTTCTAAATGTCTTAAATGTTAATATTCAAAATGGACTGTTCTATGGAAAGCGGAAAGACTTAAATATTACTTATTGCGCAACAGAGTGGTTTCTAAAATTAATTTTGATATAGCTTTATATGCTAACTTTCTAATTAAAAACATGTATTGAATAGTTCAAACGAACAACGAGCTTTGATGTACTGTAGCAGATCATGGCAAGAAGGTAGGACTAACGTAATAACTCATCCTACTTACAAAAATAAATAGTTGATTCTTCTGAGCCAGATGTTTGGATATAATACGCAGTTGTTCTGCCAATAAGCTGTAGGAGTTACATCTTCTGCTGCAGTCCCTCACAAAAGTGATAATTAGTCTGAGTCATTTCTCAAAGTGTGTTTGCATACTAGTTTTTTATAGCATTCTCACAATAAAAATAAACAATGTTTTCTTTCTCTGGATTTGAAAGGCAGCACAATGGTACAGACAAAAAAAGCCTTGTTTTGTCTCATATTAGATTTAAGCTACGTCTATGTAAAAATATAGAGTGAACAAATCAAAGTTGACTGGCGCTTCCATTTCAGTTGACTAGAATTCACCTTGACAAGCTGAGAACACAAAGAACACAAGATCCCGCTTTTTTATACTTATGAAGTATAGCAGTTTTGTAGCATTTATATTTGTGTAGCATGAGAAAAAATTCAATAAATGTGTCATAGACTGATACCCAAGTCATGCAATTTAAACAATATTATTTATATTATATATTAGTCCACCGTGTCATTTTTGTTATTTATATGAAATAATATTTTAGCCAATTTAGGTCATTATAGGTTATTTTAGGTCATAATATTTTAAATGCATTTCAAAGCATTTAGTATAGTTATTCTACCCTGTAAAATAATTGTATTAGTCATATTAAATAATAATTTGGCAGTTAATTTTTTTTTTTTTTTGGCTACCTACAAATATTTTTTGCAATGTATTTTTGTCTGTTTGACAAATCAAATGTTTCATAGACATATCTCGCTGAATTAGTCTCTAAACATTTAGAAACCTACTCTTTTAGTGTCATCTACATGTTAAATAATATTATATTAGTCTGCCATGTACAAGTAATTTTATTAATTATATTAAATAATGTTTTGCATCTAATTAAGGTGATTTATTATCTTTTATGTTATTTTTTCATTGTATTTTTTTTCATTGCATTTATATTAGTGTAGCACACAAACAAAAATGTATAAAATAAAACTAAGTCATTTCTTGTTGAAGTAGCCTCTAAAAATTATAAAATTGACTTTTAGTGTTACCTACACTTCAAAAGGGATAGTTCACCCCAAAAAAAAATACAATTCTGAATATTAACTTAGCTCTTCGGGGTTTGGAACGACATGAGGTTAAGTAATTAATGACAGAATTTTCATTTTTGGGTAAACTATCCCTTTAAATAATACATATTAGTGTACCATGTTAAAGAATTTTATTGTAATACTTTGGCAGCTGACTTGTTAAGCTACCTGAAAACTTATTATTGTCTGTTTTAAAGCAATCATATTAATGTTTTCTAGAATAATGTTTCCTTGACTTCATATCCTGCTGAAGTAATCTCTAAAAATCCACCCCTGTGGTCTTAGAATCAGAAAACTCTCAGCATTAGGTAAGCCAGTGGACAGTGGGCTGCCCTTCAAACCGGTGATACTGAGCCAGCTCAATGAGGTCAGAAAAGCGCAGCCAGCAGGGGCAGGCTAACGGCAGATTGCTGGGACGTCCTTGGAGCGTACAAAACACTTTTCATTTCAGCAGGAAGTTCAATTAGGAGTGTGAAATGGCATGGCATTAGACACTGTAACCTCTTGTATATTCCATATTGAACATATGTGACCTCTTTTACCTGTGATTTTGGTTTTCCAGATGGCGACACTCCGATCGTGATGCAGCCAACAAATGCTAGTGAGAAGACCCAGCTGATCGGTGATGGACACAGAACATATACCTAAATGAAAAAAGATGATGGATATTAATTTTAAAACTCTTTTTAAATATATTGGTGTCTTTTACAGTATACTGTTTATGTTAGGACTAAGAAAGCTACAAAAATACTCAACTTCTTAAGCTTTGTTCAGCCATGCTGTCTGTAAATAACAGATATTATATTATTCTTATGCTTTATGTGGAATTAAAAGTGATAATGTGATAAAAACTGATGAACGATTCTCCTTTAAATAATAATATGTATGCTCAAAAGGTATGTTTGTTTTTTGTTTTTAAAAGGGCTTCTAATATTAACATTTATAAGTACTATTACAGAAATTGTACCTGTTCCATTTATGTATGATCAACAGATATGTTACATGATTAGTTTTACAAATGCCATATGCAAATCAAATTCATAAATTCAGGCCTGTTTTTGGAGTCCATATCTTACAGGTATACACACTAAACATCCAGATATAACGGGCCACAATTAATAAGGATATGTAAATAATTTAAATAACACATTTTGTTTGCTGTGCAGTACTCTACATGAATATAGATAGAATAATGATTGTTTTATATATATATATATATATATATATATATACATATATATATATATACGCAACAATGTGCACCGAGCCAGCCATTTGGTCTGTTATCAGACTTTTTGCTTGCAATTGAACATACATTTCATGCTTGAACTCCACTGAATGTTAGTATAAAACAACAAATACATACGCCTGCTACTGTAAAGTAACCAAAAACAAGTCTCCTTCGAGCCGGATTCGAACCAGCGACCTAAGGATTACAGTGTTTCCTCTACAGTCCTCCGCTCTACCAACTGAGCTATCGAAGGATCCCGCATACCTCCGCTCGATCTTCAGATTTTTACAGGGTGAACGCCACAGACTTATATGGCATATAAGTAGTAATACAAGTAAACGTGTTGAGACTAAGTATATATATAAATCTCTATTTAATTTCGCTCCTATTTAATTAGAAAGCAAACCCCCGTAACTTACGCAAGGAGGTTAACGTTAATCAACACATTATCGTTTCATAACAACAAAACTGAAAAGCGGAAACAACGAAACAGAATGTTATACATCAGGTAACAAAGCGAAAAATATCGGGCCCATAGATACATGGTAGTAACATAAATTTGCATATGAAGATAACGGGTTTGCACGAAGGGGAATTAGCTCAAATGGTAGAGCGCTCGCTTAGCATGCGAGAGGTAGCGGGATCGATGCCCGCATTCTCCAAAATTTTTGGGGCTGCGCTGTAACTTTGCAGGGCGGAAACCCGGAAGTAACTTAGCATCTTTGCACTTCCAGTTCCGGTCCCAGAGTCACGGCCTGCGTCCTAAAAAGCGTACTATCCATCCTTAATGTTATGTGATGTTAGCAATTTATATACTATTTAGTGCAGATTGGTTGGATAGTATGCATATTGGGATGACGGATAGGTTAGGATATAACAATATACAATAAAGTATAAGGTATAAACAATAAACGTTAACAATTAGTCATTCCAACATAATAAAATTCAAGAATCTGCCTCTGAAGTGATATTTAGATTATATTTATGTACAAAGGTCAACATAGGCTCAGAGGAGACACGAGTGCATTTAACCTGGAGCTACACATGCAAACGTTTTGTTTTAATCATAAAAGGCTGAATATTTGTAAAATAGTCGAAATAGAAAATACAGCCACTAGGTGGCAGCAAGTGACTGAAAAAGTCTTTTTTTTGTATTAAAACATGTGAGTGAATCACTGATTCGAATCATTCATTCAACTGATTCATTCAAAAAGCAGTGACGCGAAACTATTATTAAAAAAATATTATAAAAATTAATACTACATGTGTCAACACGCTGACATCTTTAAAATGAAATTATTTCACTCTTTGTGTGATTTGAGTAGATATTTAACTATATTAAATATATAAAACATAAAACGGGTCGAGGCATTTTTTGCCGACTTCAATTTAGAATGCTTCGAATTTTGAGTTTTAATAGACTAATAAAACACGTGCGTTAACTCTCTGTGTGATGACGTCAGGCTCATCATTAACAACACTTACCTTATGATGATATGCTGTATATCAAACACGGTTGCGCAAACACTTGTTTGCAAAACAGCAAAGGAGTTTAAGTTAACTTGCAATCACCAGACCGCTAATTCGTCAAACCTGCTTACATTTCTTCAAGCCTGTGCCTGCGTCCCAACGTGACTGCTGCCCATCCTAAATTGTGATATTAATTTTAAATAATATTTTGAGCAGACAGGGTGGGTAGTATACACACTGAGATGCAGGATGTGCTTTTCTGACTGTAATAAGTAACGAATATGCATCGGGGAAATCAAAGTTTACCTTTTAATAAGGAAAAGTAGAGGAGTACAATTAAAGTTGACACAAATATCACAACCTTAACGAATTTAACTAAGTGTTATTACTTCGTTACATTACACCATTGAGTCCAATTCATAGTGCAAACGTAGATTGTTGTCCGACAATTTTTATTTATTTATTTATTTTTGCCGCTTTAGTACTGCATGAGTCTTTTCCAGCACAAATAATAAAACAATTTAAATTATATTGGAATCGTTTGGTGTATCATATGTAATAATGTGTTTATTATCATGCATTTAATTAATACCTTTTTCCTGTGTTTATTGATGCACCTTGAGTCAACAGTATCGTTTTCATATATGGCCAAGTAAACATGGCAACCTCTGACGTGCAGCTTTCTAAAAACAGCGCTCACTGATAGTGGGCCTTGGCGTGGGGGAATGCCAAGCCTCATTATAGAGGGTACAGATATGCTGTTGGGCAATAGAAAGAGCCTGATTTCACCCCGTGCGCAAGAACTGGGACAAATTAATTTTCTCAATCCCAAACGGTCTCATTCTCAACTTCATTGAAGCCGTTGCTCGTCAAATCAAGATGGACAGCTTGGAGAAGCAGCTTATTTGTCCCATTTGTCTGGAAATGTTCACGAAACCGGTTGTGATTCTTCCTTGTCAACACAATCTTTGCCGGAAATGTGCTAATGACATTTTCCAGGTACAGTTTCAATATTGTTTGTTTATCAACATCATTTATCACAACAAATATTGATATGCCATCTAGATCAATTGTTTTGCAGCCTACTGTGTGGAGATTTTTTTATTTTTTTCTTAGTCTGTTTTATTTTACTGGAGCCTATTTAGTCTGATATACCTCGCTTTTTAATTTAAACACAGGCTATTTGAGTTCTCAGAAATATGAATATTTGTAAGAACACATTCACTAATCTCTGAGAATAGGGTGTTTTGTTCATTTGCTGTCCCACACTTTCCATCCAGTCCTCAAATCCATACCTTCCCACCAGAGGAGGCACGGTGACGTCAGGTGGCCGTTTCAGGTGTCCATCCTGCAGGCATGAAGTTGTACTCGACCGCCACGGGGTCTACGGTCTGCAGAGAAACCTTCTGGTGGAAAACATCATTGACATGTACAAACAGGAGTACATCAGGTTAGTGCTGAGAAACACACACCTCGGAGAGCTCAAGTAAGATGTCCGGTTTAACAAGATCCCTTGTGGGATGACAATGTTCGAGAGAAATGTATGCTACAAATATAGTCCAGGGCTCGTATGTTACCAGTTGTGACCCAAAATTGGCGACAGAGATTAAAAATAAAGCTGGGTACATGTCGAAAAACTTTCGCTTAACGTTACCTGCGAGGGCTCACTACGTGTGTTGTTCCATTCATTAACAAATGACTCCAATGTATCGGTTCTTTTTAATGAGTTCAGTTTTAGTCTGGAGCTCTGTAGACTAAAACGTTTAATTAATTAATGCCTAAACTAATATGCTCTCTATTATTATGCCATAATTTACAGATAGTTTCACCAAATAAGAATGGAAAATTATGCTTTGGTAAATCATAACTATGATTTTGGTAATTAAAGTAAAAAATTGACATAAATAACTAGATGTAGTAAAAATGGGCTTCCAAAATTGACTCAAAATTATGGATTAAATTTTATAATAATGACAAGTCAAAACTGAGATAACAAAGTGTTAAAATGAAGATTTTTTTCAAATATAATTACATAAGATTCTATTTATGATTTTCAAAACATGATTTTTCTTTTTTTGCTTCCATAGTTACCTCTATTGTAGAGCTAATAATCCTTTTGGCCTTTTAGTAAAGTGCACGAAGAAACCTTTTCCTTAAAAAAAAGAACAGACATGCTTTTAAGAATGAAATTCCCCAAGGCTGAACGATTAAGTTCTTCGCCGCCCTGTCACTTTGCATCCCACTTAAGCGTTTGAGCTCAAAAAAAGCTTTTGAATGAAAGGTTCATCTTTTAAAGCTTTTTTTGCACTGCAATAGACAGATTCCCTAGTGTCGGTGTGGATCCCAAGACCCGTGACTCAGACAGGTCAGAAGGCTAAGGATGACGGTCAGCTGGCAGCAAATTTATTTTTAGTTCCACCAGTCAGTGTTGAGTCTCCTAGGCATCCTGACACACATAACAAACCCTCAGTATGGCCTTGTGAACTCTATAGCTATTTCATTAAGCCTATATTTGCAGTCCTGTCCACACCTGAGGTAAAAGCTGAAATGGTTTCAAACTTCAGAATCAGTTTTATTACACTGTTTAACCTCAGATGTCAGATTTTCATACTCAAAGATCTGTAATTCTCCAAAGCAGCAGACCTTCTCCTGAACAGAAAGTTGACCAGCCGATGTGTGAAGTCCACGAGGATGAGAAAATCAACATTTACTGTCTGACTTGCACCGTTCCCACTTGTTCTATGTGTAAAGTGTTCGGTGCCCATAAGGACTGTGAAGTGGCCCCTCTTAACAGTATTTACCAGACGCAAAAGGTAAAAACTCTTGCGCTTTCCAGCCATATTAATATTTATGTTTGTCTGCATGAGTTTGCGTCAGTGTGTATGCGCTTGTGTGTGCAGCATATATTTTTACAGTTGCGTGTTAATATGCTTACGCACGTCCTCATCTCCAGACAGAGCTCTCGGATAGAATAGCAATGATGGTGGGCAATAATGACAGAATTCAAGGCATCATCAGTCAGTTGGAGGAGACCTGCAGAGGCATAGAGGTTAGTCACCCTGTGTGGGGGCTTCTCCCTCCCCACAGCCTGCCATAAGAGCAGGATTATTGATGAGGAATGTAAGAACGCTTCCTCTGACAAAAGATACACACGCTCTGGCATCGACAAGCCAGGCAGGCAGGAAGCTGGATTCTCTCCAGACCTCACTGTTGCCTTCACAGAGGCTCCATGATTGACAAGCAGGCAGAAATGAGCCGTCTCTGTTGAGCATATGGCTTCTCTGATGGAAAGTCATTGTGAGCAAGGTTGATGGTTAGATACGGTCGAAGGAAAGAAGCAGGTATACCTGCCGCTTAAATAAGAAGTCCTTAAGATCTGATTTGAGGGAAAAGCTGTAATATTATGAAACATTATAGCAAATTAAAGTGACAATGTTCTATTTTCATATATTTAAAAATGTAACTTATTTCTGTGATGGGAATTTTTTATGAATTCGTTTTTTTAGCAGTCATTACTCCAGTATTCAGTGTCACAAGATCCTTCAGAAAACCTGCTGTTTAAGATACAATTTTTTTTTTATTATTAATGTTGAAAACAATTTAATCTATGATACATTTTCTTCAGTATTCTTTGATTAGAGCTGAAAAAAGAACAGATTTATTTGAAATTGTGTAACATTATAAAGTTTTATTTTATGTTTATAAAATTGTATTTTATTTAATATTTTATTTTAAAAATTGTATTTATTTATTACCTTATTAAACATTAATTTCTTACAGTAGTGTATATACTATGAATATATTTTTAGAATATAAATGTAATATCATTTTTTAAGTTGACATTTTTTATATGTTTACAGGAAAATGGCAGGCGACAAAAATCCAAGGTGTGTGAAAAGTTTGACCATTTGTACGCCATCCTGGAGGACAGGAAGAGAGAGATGAACATAAAGGTGAACACTGAACAGGAAGAGAAACTGAATTACATACGTCGCCTCACGAGCAAGTATGGTGATCATCTGGAGTCCATGACCAAAATCATGGCGACGGGAATCCAGACACTGGAAGAACCTGAGATGGCTGTTTTTTTACAGGTCATTTATGCCTACAAAACATTATAGACACAGGCTAACACATTAATTAAAAAAAAATCTGTTTTAAAAAGCACGTTTTATTTTTATGAATGATATCAATAATTTATTTACTGCTTGCCTGGAAAAGTTTGTAAAAATGTTATTTTTTAGTTTACTCTTCTCTAAGATATATAATCGTCTAGACATTTCCTTTTGTAAACGCTGTAAAAAATATGAATCTGTCTGTTGAGGGTCTTGTTGGAGGCATTCATACACTATTCATTAAATCCACAAGCTGCCATGGAAATCTATGCCAGCGATAAATGAGATTAAAAAAAAAAGATTTGTGAGAACCCTTTGAGAAATTTGTGGGAACCCTGTAGAAATTCAATATTTTATACATAATTTGTGAAATAAGTAATCTCTTTTTCTTTCACACATGCCATACAGGATACCAAACCCCTATTGCAAAAGTAAGTGTATCCTTCCTGCAACATTAATGTGTATTTTGAACAAACACGCAGATTGATTTCTTGTTTGCTAGAATTGCAGAAGCATCGAACACCTCGCACCTGGAGAGAGTGGAGCGTGGCTATGAGGACATGGATCATTACTCTGTGAGCTTCAAAAGAGAGGGCCGGGCCCTACGCAATATCGACTTCGCCAGAGGTACATCTCACCTGAAATGCTCATTAAACTGATTCAACTTTGACTGTCAACATGTGTGGGTTTAAATCAAGTTGATCAATCTTGTTGAATTATGAAAATAATGTTTTCATGTGCCGTTTAGAAGCCACTTCTTCAGATTGTGACTCAATGAGCAGCCAGTTGAAAAGCCAGCCTTGCTTTTCAGTATATTAATTAGATTTGTTAGTCATTTTTAAAAACTCCACCAGAAACGTAGTGCTAAAAGCTGTCAGTGTTGTATATAATCAGTATTGGAGGTTGATGGGATCTTCATGTTCAGATTTGGTCGAGAAAATGCATTTTTCAACATCGCACGTTAAAGGAATGGTTCACCTAAAAATGTAAATTTGCTAAAAGTATTCTTCATCATAACAGATGTGAAGAAATCTCTTGATCACCCATAGATGCACGGAATGGGTGCTGTCAGAATGAGAGGCCAAACAGCTTATAAAAATATCATCTAATAAGTAAATTACATGACTCCAGTTCATCAACATTAATGCCTTGTAGAGTTAAAAGATGCACGTTTGTAAGAAACAAATCCTTCAAGATGTAATTGTGTATTATGTAACTTAAAATAAGTTTTTGTTTACATAATATATGTGCACTGTATATATTATGTGTATATATATACTATATATATATAAATATGTGTTTGTGTGTGTGTACATATTATATATATATATATATATATATATATATATATATACATATATGTACAGACTACACACATATTTTAAAGAAAAAGTTTAAAAATATTAATATAGATAATATAAATTCTATGAATATAAATGTATACAATAAATACATGCAAATATTTTTTAAATGTGTGTATTTTTATATACACAATAATTATAAGTATTACACATACATGTATTGAACGTGAATTTTGGATGTAATTAATAACATAATCATTTGATTGCACTAAAAAAAATAGTGGATTTGATGTGAGGTGACAACACGCAGTGAACTTTTTAACTGGAGTAAAGGTTATTATGGATTCTGGACTGGTATTTTGGCCAGTTTTACATATTTATAATTATATTAATCTTAATCTTACTATATTAATCTTACAAACACATTTTCACTTCACAAGATGTTAACCAATAGGCTGGAGTCACTTATGGATTATTGTAATGTTTTAATCAGCTGTTAGGAATCTCATTCCGACGGCACCTATTCACTGCAGAGGTCAGCAAATTATGTAATGCTACATTTCTCTAAATCTGCTACGATGAAGAAACAATGTTTTTAGGTGAGCTTTTCCTTTAACCTCTCATTGTTTGCAGATGATGATGATGAAGAGGAGGAGGATGAGGAAGAGGTGGCTGTCGATGCAGATGGCCAAACAGCCTCGGAAGAAGTGGACTTACTGAATGAAGGCCTTCCGCCCCTTCTTCCCCCACAACCCTTGATCTCACGCAGACCCGCCACATCATCCTAACTTCACCAAGGGCACATGCCAACCCAAATATTGATCCAAGCTGTTCAAAACAATACGGACACCTACATTTTAAAAACAGACTATTTTACCAGTGCTGGTACCTCTTCTGTTTCAGTAACTGCTTAAAAAAAGTCACTAGATGACTAAATATAATTGGAGATGACTTAAGAAATCCTTCCAAGATTTGTGGTGTTGTTTACTGCGTAGGGAGTGTTCGCGTGGTATTTCATTGCAGTTGGCACAGCAGTGGTATTTGAGTTATGAATGACATGATTCGCTTTAAATGTTCTCTGGATTTCGTATTTATAAACGTCAAATAAAAGGCTGCTCTTGTGTAGTGTAATCATTTGTAACAGATTTAATTCAACATCCAGTTCAGTTCCAAAAGCATTGGTGTTTTTACATATACAGCAGATGCCTAATCTACATGAAGAAACATCAGTGGAAGTAATCGCTACGTCTTTTTCCATCTCAGGGTTGTCTTCCCCTGGTCTTGTAGCGAAGAGTAAACAAGTGTTGTTCGCACATCTCGGTGGTCGAGCTGAAATAACGATGCCAGGACATTGCGTAATCCATATGTTCTGGCCCAGTGGAGGGTGATCAGTGACAGGATGTGCTTCTGTTGCTGGCTTTACACAGAGAACGGCTACAACCAACTTAATGAGGTCCAGGGAGCACAACCCCAAAACAGCACTCGGCTCACCATGTGTGGCTTCCACCGTTGCAATGAATGAATCCTGGAGAAAGTGACGTGTGGTGCTACGTAAAAAACATAAGGCTGAATTATTCCGAGTACCTTGTTAGTTTACATTTGAGTTATTGATCGGATCTGGTGTGTTTCAGCCGTTCACTTTAGGACATGGTTCAGTGAAACTACACCCAAGATTTCCAGTTGCTGTAGAATGAGTCACCACTCATCAGTTATTTGGTTTGGTGTGAAATGTTTCAGTCAGCACCAGTGTTTATACCGCATTTGATAGTCAGCCTTTGTCATAATGGTCATGCCTGCTCAAGTTTTTATTTCCCCCACTATCATGTGCCAAGTCCAGAAAAAAATCTGTTTTTATGTCTTTTTTTTTGTTGTTGGAAAAAGTACATTAGCATCATTGAGCATATTTAATAATTTAATGTATATGTGCAATATACTTGGAGGTACCTTATGTGTTTATGACTAGTTTTTAGGTTCCATATTTTAAAGGTAGGTGGTAAAAATGACCTTCTTGTGATATAATATAATGTGTACCTTTTTTCATTGTAATTCATAAATTGTAGATTACATGTTTTATATAAAATATTCTACCCCTTGTTAAACCACTCATCTCTGAACGACCCTCGTTTATAGATCCTTACAGTTATATTGAAAATATGTTCATGCATGGCTAAATATAGTTTTTTTGCATAATGACTTAAACGTAAGTAGAGGTGTTTTTAATTATTTAATCACTTTTTCATGTCAATAATCTAGACAAGAGGTGTCAAACTGGCTTTCAAAGTTTTATTGAAAAATATAAATATAAGACATTCTCTTGCACAACAAAAATTAATGGTTGCTCATTAGTTTATTAACAAACTTAAACAATGTACTGTATGTTACAATGAAACTCAAGTCTGTCATAAAATAATACAGTACTGGAAAATATTGTCTTTTTTTTTTTTTTAAGAAACTCAAACGTTTTCTTCATCTACCGTTCTGAATGATCACTTATACAATAACATTGATGGAGAGTGATGACAGTTTTGCGTTTCATATACATCTACTGTACTCTATTCGCCTTCATTGAAATATCTACAAATAAATAAGTCACCGGTATAAATAGATCATGATGGAAAAGCAGCACTATGGTACAGAATATTCATGTTTGTGCTAAATGTAAAAATATCTTTGGCTGATGGGTTTGCTCGTGGTTACTTCCCGAATATTTCCATCATTTTGCGGTTGCTGTGAGCTTGCTGGGCCATTTGTTCGGCTCTGGCCATCTCCAGTACTTCTCGTAGCAGATGAAAGGTCAGATCCAGGGAAATCGGCGGCTCCTCCGACCTGCGCTCTCTCTCCACTGAGTCGAGCGCCCGGAGCGCGTAATTGCCATCCAACCGGCCGATGTTTCCAACTTTCCCCTCCAACAGACGCTGTGTTAACTGCAGCTGCAGTGCTCTTTTGTAATACTGGGCTGTCTCGGGGAAGCTGTCGGCTGGGGATCGGGGAGAATTCTGGTTTCTATTACCGAGCCGGATGAAGTACTCCTCCCCTAAGCGCGCCAAAAGCGGCGGGGACTGTCGCTCTCCATCGGGGTCCGTGGCTGGCTGGTTGGAGCTACTTTCGATGGCTCTACATTCATACGGTGGTGGAAAGGCAACGAGCAGAGCCACGGCGGTGACGAGAAAATTGAGCTTCATGTCAAAAAAAGTGGTGAGGAGAATCTGCGGGAGAAGTGAGTCAATTATGCGCACGATTTCAACTTCTCAGCAACTGTTTTGCGCACTCTGGGACGAAGCTCAAATCTTCACAGAAGCAATATGTTTAAAGCAAACATTACTGCAAATTTGCATTCGTAATTGCATTGCACAAATGTGCATTTCTAAGTCCACTTGGGTATTTACGCGCGCTTTAAAGTTGGAGAGCTCGGTGCCTCATTGTGCGCAAAACACGAGGACGCATCCACAGCAATACAAACTAACTAGAATAAATGACCAGTGTAAGATGTTATTACTTAACGTTTACTAGGCTACCTCAGTACCAGCTGTCTTATTCCAGATAAGATGTTGCGTACCTGTGCGTTATTGGTATATCCTTGGATGGTTTTTGAACTTTGCGAGGAGCGTCTGTCTTCCAGTTGTTGCCTATCAAGTTATTACTTTTAGGACTTCTTCAAAGGAAGGCTGGAGTTTGCATTTATATAGGCACGGTCAGCGACAAGTGTCACGCATTTAGTAGCTTGCGTCTGCGCAGAGGGGAGAGAGAGTTGACTTGAATGAACGTAAGTGAACAGTTTTCGGTTTGAATGAGTCATCGAGGTGTGTGTATGTGTGTGAAAGAAGATGCACATAAAACCAGGGGTATTTTAGGATCCTCTATATTGATCTTTTCCAATCTTTCTGGAATATTTAGAACACTGTCCTATATAGCTAATATTTGAACGCCTTATGTCTTTTTCAATTTAAAATATGAAACAAATTATGAGGCTCCATATACGACTTGAAACCACCTAAAAGAAGGCAAAACAAAAGTTTAGGTTTATTTTATTCAACGAAAGTTCCGTAAAAGTTGGATTTGCACACGTTCGCAAGTAACTATGGCAACTCGAGCGCTTCCAGTTAAGGTCGCAATGGGAACGTAAGTCGAAAACGCTTTAGCATTGTTACAATTTATTACCCTTTATAGATTTACATATCAGAAAGATATCACTAAACCCTGTAGTGATTAGTTTAAATTGCCATTCAGACAGTTCAAACGGTTAACTGAGGGCGCCAAATTATCCTTATTTGTATCTGACGGTTAGCTGAGGGCGCCAAATTATCCTTATTTGTATTTGACGGTTAGCTGAGGGCGCCAAAAGTACGCGACAAACGTCACTCTGACAAAACGACACTCAATTACAATTACTGACAGAAAAAAAGTAAAAGCCCTCGATTTTATTAAATAATTCTTACACTTACAACGTTTTAACTTTTCTGTCATAAATATAGAATCTTAACTCTTTGACTAAATGTGGCAGTTTGAATATTTACTTGCATTCTTGATCTTTGCTTAATTGCATATTCATCTGACCGAAGATGCATTTTAAAGCGGTGTGACTGCAATAATCAATCCCTTGGTCACATTCCAGGTTGTTTCCCCCATAAAATCAATCAAATACGTCACACTAAAGCGCAGGTTGTTCAGTTGTTGCAGCCACAGGCACACAGGCGTGGTGAACTTCGGCCAATGTTCTAGCGAGTGTCACTTATCCAGACAGCACAGACAGAGCTCTGGGTCCCGGTGATTACAGATGCACAGCGGCAGGACCAAGTCACTCTCGCAGTAAATGCTGTCAAGTGCTGTCCTCCCCCCTCACTCTGCTCTGGCCATGAGGGAGGCTGGGAGATGGAGCACTTGGCTCGAGTCCCTTTACACCTGCTTTCAGAATGCCAATCAGGCAACGACCCAATCAGCTTCTAGACAATACATGCTAACAAGTGTAAATAAATAGAGTTTATATATTTCCTAAAAGGTCTGAATGAAAATTCCATGTTGTTGCTATGTCCTTTCATGCAGACATGTGGGTTTCCATAAAAAAGGAATGGTTTTAAACATTTTCACCACATTTTAAATGAATAGGATTCAAAACAATGTTTAAAAATGCTTTTTTTTTACCTAATATGTTGAATTGCATTTAAATCACTGTAGTATTTTAACTTTACATAAAAAGAATAGATTAGAAACAGCTTGCGCAATGACAAAATATCCTGTAGGATTTAGAATTTTATTAGGATTTTAGCAATATTTGTGTTTACTTACGTCATTTTGAACAATGCTTACTGAATTACTCAATTAAAATACAAAAGGGATTATTCAATTCAATTTGATTAAATTTTACTATTAATTGAAAAAAAAAATTCAGTGTATGACCTTATTTTATATTAAAATAAAGTCAAATATTACAATAAATGACAATTCAGTAAATTAGGTTGAAATTGTTTTATTGTTGTGTGATTATAACTGGTGGATAAAATCATAAAATCGAGAAATATGGAAAGGCCAAAGGAGGGAAACTGATATTTGATGTGCTTTTAACTATAATATTTCATGGTTATCTAACATTTCTAGTTCTTACAATAAAAGCATGGAATTTGTGCCTGAAACGCTTTTTTAAAAAAAAGTCATAGGGCACCAATTTGCACCCTATTTGTGGAAAGTGCCATTACATTTATGATATGTGGGATGGGGAAGGCTCAGGGGAAAAAGGCTGACGGTTAACAAGAAGAGTGGATTCATCCCAAGAATAACGTTATTATGGAGAATGACTGCATCCATCTACGATAAAGCTGACAGATGAAGAAGGCGGCAGACATCTTGGTTCTATTTCGAGCTCCTCAAAGCACCTAGTCCCTAATCCACTCAAATTACGCCGGTGATTCACTCTGTAAATTAATTATTATTATATTCGCCCCACGTCTGTGTGATCATAAAAGTTAGACAAAACACCTCTACGAAGCAATTCCTGACATTCATTGATGTTTCAGACTGAATACTTTATCCGCTGTGTGGGAGTTCTCATTCTGATCGATTGTATGAAGCATTCAAACAAATGATGAGGTCAAAAGCTTAAGCATTTCTCTGCAAAATAAAGCAGAGCAATTTTCCTTCTCCCTTCAGGCCCGATGTCAAGTCCCATCATGAAATGCGGCTGCTTACTGACACAAATCCAATGTATCACCTCGCCACAAAATTCACAAATTCGCTTGTGGTCATCGATGTCACTGTGATTTCAAATCAACGTCTCGAAGTGGATCACGAAACAAGCCATGTGATGAAACACAAGAAGTGCCATGGGCCTGGCGCATTCGAACCCATACAAGCACTATGGTTTTCACTGGTGTATATGTGTATGATATGTGTATGATACCAGGAGCTAACATTTGTGACAAAACCTGACACACTTCAGAGAGTCAAGGAAATGTTACATCTTGCTCCTGATAGGTGTAACGCTAACTGAGTATCATTTGACTCTTCACTGAAGTTCATACGACTCTTTACTTCGTTTGTTCCTCACAATGCCATAAGACACTTCACTTTCATCCTTGTAATTGCATTGGATTATGGCAGCACTGTTAACAATGGCGCCGTTAAGCTGCGCATCGTCGTCAACAGATATAGTCTATTCTGGTCAGCTGTGAGGAGATATCAATAAAGGTTGTCAGTATTATAAATGAGTTTAAAGAGGCTCAGAGAGCCTGCTGATCTCCTTGCTCCAAATAGACTGGGGTCTGACTCAATAGAAGGGCTCATCTGCCTTCTCAATGGGGTGTTTGCCGATATGAATTGGTGTCTTTAATTAAATTCTGTAAACTCACAGTATTGGCTCCCTCCTGGTTTTCAGCCGCATATTAATGGCACCCGGAGATGTTTAAAAACAGCACACTCAGATGTTTAAAGACACCATGCTGTTGTTAAGTGAAAGACTTAACTGTATTACCCTATTTTTTATAGGTTCTGTCCAAATTCCCATAACTTCATATGTACTGAATTTGATCAAGAACTTAAATACTTCTAAAATGTCAATATTAAATTTAAAAACTTTATAGGTACTGTAACTATAGCACTTTATTTATTATTTCAAATTGTTTTATATAAAACTTTAATATGTTATACAAAGTAATGTTTTAATATTTAAATTCAATTCAATTCAAATTTATTTGTATAGCGCTTTTCATGATACATATCATTGCAAAGCAGCTTTACACCAAAGT
>JAUYWG010000029.1:1394998-1423637 GCA_034779775.1 Enteromius afrohamiltoni
AAAGATTGTGTGTATTGTTTTTTGGTCCAATAAGTAATATCTCGGTCTTGTCTGAGTTTAATAGCAGAAAATTATTTTTATTTATATTTTTAACACATTCTGTTAACTTCAATAATTTAGACGTTTCATCTGGTCTTGTTGAGATAGTTGAGTATCATCAGTCTAGCTGTGGTTTCTTAATAAGAGGCTTAATAACCTCCAGTTTGAAAGGTTTAGGGACGTAGCCTAAAGATAACAACAAGTTGATAATATTGAGAAGTGGTTCTGCTACAGGTAACAATTCTTTTAGTAATTTAGTGGGTACGGGATCTAATCTAATATTTAATAATAATGTTTAAATATTTGCCTATGGCAGTTTTCTTATCCAAAGCACATAAACTGCTCACTGGGGTTCCTCAGGGATCCATTCTTGGACCCCTCCTCATCTCCATATAACCAAAGTTTCTTTATGACATGTCATTTTGGACATCCAACTGTAGCTTCTATCTCATTAAACAGTTTTCCCAAACTGTTCATTAAGCTTACGATTAAATTTCAGATTTGAAATCACCAATTAAATCTGACAACAGCTGTGTAATAAAGGTCATTTCTTTTGCTCAAATAGCGTTATAAAAAGCTTATTTCTCAGGCAAGATCAGCCAGTCCTAGGAGCATGTCTCAGGCTGAAGATACAAGGAACAACTTTTTGAGCAATATTTCTGGGCAATTTTGGTTAATGTTGGCATCAATGGGCAACTAGGTGAGAAATAGGACCTACGATTGATTTTATGTAGATTTTTACACATTCTCATTGGAAAAGTGCCCAAGCAACATTGCTCAAAAAAGTTGTCCCATGTATCATTAGCCTTAAAATGTTGACTGTTTCTATAGCAACCAGAAATTTTAATGGCAGATGCGGTAATGCACTGATTTTAAAGATCAGCGATTGGCTATTTTATTCAGAAGGCAGTACTTCCTGCGAATGATCGGCCATGTTAAGTGTTGCATTTTTCCCCATTCAAAACTATATAAGTGAAACATCTTGGATATTCTATAGTCTTTGATATAACATTTCAACCAGATGAACTAACAGTAGCTCAGGCTGCCTGACATCTTGGCATGGATGAAAAAAACATCACCTACAGCCCAACCTGACAAAGACTGAGCTCCTTGCCTTCCCTTCCACTCCAGTCAGAAATTTTGGTGTAATCATTGATTGCTTTCAAAGACTGCTTGTTCTTGACTTTGAGAAAGAACTTCACTATTGATATTTTTAGTATCTTTGTGCTAATACATATAGCACATGAAAAGAACTTCCTAGAACACAGTTGTTATCTTTTTTAATGTCTGTTGGCCGCTGAGCTCTGGTGGGTTTATGGGATAATAAAGTGTCCACTGGTCACACGCTTTACTGCTGACACTACTAGTCTTTAATCTGAAATGAATTGAATCATAATGCAAACATGGCAGAGACTTTATTGTCTGACAGAGATGTCTAAATTCATAAGCTGTACCCTATAATTTTTAATAAGCTTGTTAAAATCCAATGGCTCATGGGTACGTAAATGTCATCCAGGATTACAGTCCAACCAGAGCAAAGTTATAAAAAAAAAACCCAGAGAGCTCCAAAATCATGTCACTGCAACCCCATAAGGCAACTGTCCTTTAGGTGCACACAAATCTGCTCTATCTGAAAATTTCATTGCAAGCAGTGAGTCCGTTAAGAGGTCTCTTAAAACACAAGGAGCTCTTGGCTGTCAGGGAGAGCAGATGAGGTCAGGGCTCTGAGCGGTCGTCTCACCCCTCAGGCCATGATACTCTGAATCAAACTGGATCAGTACGGATACGCTAAAGTCACACACAGCGTCAAACATGAGCAAAATATCATCTGGCTTATTTATTCATTCAAAATGATGGTCAACTCTGCTCTGCATGTATATTGATTTGAATATATTACATATCTGGGCCTAATTGCATTTTCCACTGATAACTTGAAGCTTGTTGTTCTGCAATCGAAAGCTTTGTTATTTTGATGGATATTTTGGTAAGGCATGTCTAATTGTGGAGAAGGAACAAAGATTTTCCTGTGTATATTACAAAAGCGCTGAAATGTATCTTTTGTTCTGCCACCCACAGGTCTGTTCATTAAGAAATGCATTAGTTTACAGCTAATATGAATACAGTGTGCAGTCATGATTCATGAAGGATAAGTTGTTCTATTTTGCTATCTTAAAAACTGCTCTTTCAAATTGCTTATACAGCAGGGATTTATGACTGTATTTTTTATCTTTTTAACAAGCATTCTTAGTTATTTCTTGGTTATGGTATGTACAGAGAATAGCAATCCCCGCGGTATATTTTTTAAATGTCAAAACATTTTGCTATTACATCAAATCCGGTCGAGCTGACATTCAGTCTATTAATATATATATATATATATATATACACACACACATATACATATACTCTGCATGATTTCCCTCAATTATTTAAAAAAGGCAACATTATATTTTAAGGTCCAGTTCTCACTATATACACTTATAAACTACTAATTTGGCCTCAATAAACTCTTGATTTGTTGTTTAGTAATTGTTAGTCAGGTAGTGGTTAGGTTTAGAGATCTAAAACTCTAGATTTGAACCCAGAGCATGGCAATAATCCAAGAAAAATCCAATCTGATCAATGTTATTATTTTAAGACAAATTATAAAATATATATAATTTTAAATATTATTAAAAGTATTTTACTCTGAATCTAGTATAAATGCATAATTCTTAAAACATATTGTATGCTTAATATAAAATATTTCTATTTCACTTGATAATTCTAATTATAAATGTGCAATTCTTTAAACATGCTGTATATTTCTTATTTAAAATATTTCTATTTCACTTGACCTTTGAGGTCCTCCTTTTACACCTGCTAAAAATGAATGTAATAAATAAAAAATAGATTCAATTCCAATTAAGAGAGTCCTTGCAGCATCGATTCGTTTTCCCAAAAAAAAACTTCTTTTGTACCCTGTTTATAGAATTTCCTTTTATGCTACACATGGATCATCCTTTACATGTTTGCAAACGCAGACTAGATGGAGCTCAGCAAATAAACTCACTCTGACTGAACAAAATCTTTTTTAAGTCCAGGTTCCACTTTACCACATTCTTTATTGTTGGCGTTTGTTGTTGAATCACCTTGAGATGATGAGGAGGCACGGATATTCTGCCAGGAACACCATGCTCTATTGAACCCGTCCCTTTCTGGTTTCATCTAACCCATCCACTTTTGAGTACCTGTCACAGACAGCGTAGGATCCCTGTCTTTTGCCTTTTTTCTGACACTTTTGGCTTTGTGATTTTCTGGGCCTGACAACACATTGTCTACTTTGTCTGTGACATGATTTGATATGACATGACATGAGTATCCCTCATGAGAAGACTTTGGGTCCGACATAAGAATCAATCATAAATTTTAGTCCACTGCACTGACATCTTTATATAGCCAAGATATCCGGTAAACTAAAGTCCTGAGGTCCTCCTTGTCTTTCATACTAAAATCATTTTAGCATGAGACTATTATACTAGAAAACAGTAAAAAATTATAGTACATTAAAAAATGGGCTGAATTCACTAAACAGCTGCACCATTTGCAAAAACCTGTGTCATATTCACAAACCACCCACTATCCAGTGTAAATGTGCTGGGATAGTGTTAAAATATCGTCATCAGCATCGTTTTCAAAGCAAACTTGTGTCTTTTTCTATGCAAATGAGGGTTATTTTAAAATACACGGTATTTGTTATTAAAAATGAACTTCACCTGAACAGCAGAATCCATTGAAATCTTCACGAAAAAGCATCTGAAGACACTCTTCTGGGAGCACTATAGAAGAAAACTATATCAAAGCAAAAAATGAATGTGAATAGTATCCCTGATGACAATAACTGTGAAAAACAATTTAAGATTTGTTACAGGCAGAAATCGTGATTTACAATTCAACTGAAGAACATATGGGGTGAAGAGTCCCTCTTTAAAAAAAACACCACTGAAAAAACACATCAGCTTTTTGTTTCTTTGTACGTCAAGGTGCCTTTTTTCTTAAGAATACCTTTAGGGCTTGCTGCTGGCTTCCAGACCCACTGAATTTGTTATAAAGACTTTAAGATTTAAAAAAGGCCAGCAACATTAAACATATGTCTGTATGCATCCCAGTTAAAAGCGCATAATACGTGTATGCCACTCATATATTTCAACTGTATAATTTTTGAAGCATAATAGCATATCATATTTTTTATATTAGTAAACCAAAAATGAATCATGAAAATCATATCTGTGCAGTCAAATCTGGCACTGCACGCAATCATTTTGTACTGCCAAACCTTTCAGGCTTACACTACAAATCTTCGCCAACTATCTGCACTAAGTGCAGTTCCATGAATATTTTAACCAAAGTGTACTTAATTTTCTTTTGTGCTGCAGCTTTTAAACTAAAATGCTTTGGAGACGCTGCATTGGACTATAAACATGCTTTGTTCAGGGCAGTTTCGTAAGAAAAAAACGTCACTTTTTTGTTAGGTAACCTAAATGTATAAGCTTTATTCAACTCCAATACATTATTTAATACAACAGAATCAATCTCACGACATTAGGTAACAACATTGAAAGCCATTTTAAGGGTCAGGTCGGGTAGAGGCGGTTGTGTTTTAGTAGCTGTGGACACATCGAATCTTTTAAATATCTTAATTATTATGAAGAATGTAAATCTTAAAAAATGCTAAATAGAACATAAATATAAAATATCCTGACTCTTGATTTATCACTGAGCAAAAGTGACCAGCATTGCTAAACTCATTTGGTGTCTTCTCTAAATAGGGCTTTTGATTCCGTGGGAATGTTTCTGGACGATCTTTGATCATGTTTCAGTGACACAGAATCAATGATGTGTGGCCTTTTCCCTCCATGAGCACACAGAGAGCGCAGCTTTGCCCTGTCACTGCCCCTTCGCCCACACACACAAGCATCATATCCTGCTCCTTCATTCTGCTGTTCGTCTTTATCCCTGTGTGTTGAGCACATCATTTCCATACTGTTCCCAAACTTTAGACATTTACATTTCAGAGGCAATGCTGTGTTTGCAATTATGTACCGTTGTGGCATATTGGAACTGATTTTTCTACAAAGAGCATTCATGGCACAAAAGGTTCTTAATTGACCTTATGCATCAGAGAAATAAGTGTGCAGCCACATTTAGAATTCTCCCTTTGAAATCCCATTTTTGCGGTAGCTCTATGGCGTCACTGTTGAAGAGTAATTAGCTGGTGAAGTGGATTTACATATTGTAGAGTTGAACAAATGGTATCATGCACTCTAAGTGAATGTCATAAAAGAAGACTGAAGACAACAAGAACAGTGCAGAAATGGGATAATGCATTATAAATAAGGTCTATAGGAGAAAAGGGTCTTTAGAATTTTTACTTAAATGGTTATTTTAGAGCTGTTTATTGATAGGTTCTTTAGTGATCGAAAAATGGTTGATCTATGGCATCGCCATGAAACCCCTCTTTTATAACCTTTATTTTTAAAGGTGCAGTGTGTAATATTTAGTACGATTTATTGGCAGAACTGCAATATAACATACAAAACTATGTTTTCAGAGGTGTGTAAAGACCTTACATAATAAGCCGTTTTGATTTTATAACCTTAGAACGAGCAATAAATATCTACATACCTCGGATCCCCGTTACTTGGAAGTCAACATTTAGTGCCGCCATATTTCTATAGTAGCCCTAAACAGACAAACTTCTACAGAGCGGGTTTCGTCAATACGTTGTTCTACTTCTTCCTTAGTGTTTAAAGAGGCCACTCGTGTCGTCACCACATTGAAATGCGCACAAAGAAGAAGTAGTGGTAGTATTAGCAAGCAAGTCAGTAGTGTTTTTTTGGTGAAAGAAAGAGGATAAAGGTAGGATCATGCGTCGGTAAAAAAAGAAAACTTGATGTAGACAGACGACGGCAGTAAAAACCCGGATTAATATTGGTGTGGATTTCCAAGATGGAAGGCGCTTATGCGGGAGAAGTGTTTTCAAAGCCATGCCGAAGTTGCCTGTTTTCTGTGGGCCAGTAAGTTAGTCCAACATTAGCAATCATAGTGAAAACTGTTGTTTGATAGCTTTAGCTGCAAGATAGACATAACCGCAGAGACACGTATCGTTTTTTTCCTTGTCAGTGTTGAAAAATATACAATTGGATTATAATTTAATGTAACAGGACTGAGAAATGTAGTTAAACTAATTGCATCACCACTTGTAGAGACGTAAACAACCGCGCCTCTGCATCAGTGCTATCAAGTGACCAGTATTCACTTTCACTTTCATTTTTAATCATGATGTTTCATGTAGACTTCATCCGATGGCAATTTGGTAGACATCGCCCAACCCTACTAACTGTCATATTAAAAATTTAACTAAAGTCAGTGAATAAACCTGAAACAATGATCAATGAGTAACAATAATATTCGCAATAACATATTGGTTTACTGAATAATTAAATATAATTAGTAAATATAATTATTATATAAGTAAATATAATTCTTCTTAGGTTTGGAATGACTTAAGGGTGAGTAAATAATGACCAAATTTTCCATCCCTTTAATGGGCACATAAGCATATGGAGCTCAGATCAGAAAACACCTTTATGCTTCATTCAGCATTGTGTTATTTACATAATCTGCCACCAATTGCATCTCCCAATGGATGTGGAAGTGTGCATCCCTCAGAGCGGATAATCAACTCACAATGCTACGATGCACAGGGATGCCCTCCAAAAGCCATCTATTTAAATCAGCGAGTTTCATAAGAAGTCATATAGTATGCCTTCTAGGTTTAAAAATCTTAATTACTCTGGCCAAAAGTTTCCCTTCCTATAGACGATTGTGGAAGGCTAAAAAAGGAATTCTTAGAACAATGCCATTAAAGAACTATCTAATTGGTGTGTGAAAAGGTCTCCTTGGTCTTCTCCATCTTCATCATTACGTGGGTATTTCAACCCATGGTCGTACTTTTTTCATTAGGGACCGCGAGTGCGAGCCTAAACAAAGGCGTACCAAAGTCATCTCATGCACTAATTGGCGTTCATTAGTTCCAAGGTTGATACTTTGAGCTCTCTCTGCGTATCTCAGACTGAATAGATCATCAGAGGATTGCACCCATCAATCAGTTTGATTTACACTGTTAATTAATCACCAACATTAAAGTTGCTAATTGAGCAAAAAGAACGACCGTAAAGCTCCGCTGTGCGTCAAACGACTCTTCGACGTCAAATCATGTTTCATTCACGCACTCGATGCGGGGGGGTGTAAAAAATGCCTTCATTTTGAATTATCCATTTCTATCCAAACCCAATGTTGAGACACCTGAATTTACTTAATGAAACACTGTAGATTTACACAGACACAGGGTCATGAATCAGTCAAGTCCATGTGAGCGTAAATCTAAACGACACCTCTCAGCAAAACAAGCTGCATTTAAGCAAAGCAAAGAGACGAAGACTTTGAGATGCTCGGCCGAGCTCTCATTGCAGTAAGTGTACTGTTTATTTTTCACTTGTTGAGAGCAGTCATCAGCGTAAGTGATTGCAGTCAACATAGCTGACATCTTGTTTGGGAATGAATGACAACAGATGTCCGTGATCAATTAGAAGGGGATGCCAGCGATGGTGAATTGGCCATGGAATTTATCGATATACGAGTTACAGGCTCTCGTCGGATGAGTCAGCCTCTCTCAAGGGAACGGTGCACGTATCTTTATAGTCTAGGCTTAAAAAGTGTTCCCTCTCCAGGCCTCTTTCCAACTTTTAACATCAAGAAGGGAAAAGACACAGCTTGATGTTCTCTCTGAAATGAGGACAGAATATGGCACTGAATCAATAAAAATGTCGATCCGCTAAAAAGAATCTCTCCCGGTCTCTGAAAATGAAGGGAATAAATACAGTGGATTGAATTTTCCTTTGACGTCTCTAAAAATTGAGAAGGTCTCCAGCGTCTCGGGAGAGTCAGCGTTCTCTCTGAAGCGCACACTTAAAGCTTTATTATATCGGTTTATGTCATTACTGGGCGAGGACCGCGAGTTGCCGATGTAAAAACAAGAAACTCTGTTTTGTCCTAATTGTATTTTCACGCAGCACATTAGCAGTTCATTAGAGCAATTAATAGTGATGTTGTTTATTGCATTTACTGCAAACATGTCACAACACACATTAATGAGCAATAATAATCTACTTGAATTAGAAGAACCTTAACTATTTATATAGCGTAAGTTAGACAATTTTTTTTAAGACTGAAAAGAGTGGAGCTAATTGTCACATGGGAAATGAAAGCTTGGAGCAGTTTTATGCACAATTTTTTCAAGGTACTTCTTCTGGTCCAGTTTCCCTACTTCAAAAAATTAGAGTGCAAATTCTTAGCAGTTCAGTGTGTTCTCAGAGAACAGACTGGCTGCTTTAAAAATGTTTTCTCAAAGCTCTAAAATGACAGAAAAGTACACATTGTGTGTCCTTGTTCTTCATAAAGTACTGTTCTTATATTCTGATGAAGCTGGAATCTTTAATAAAAGCACCCAAATATTCAGTCTATTGGGATCAGGGGCCAGTTGCATAAACTTAGCCTCCATTTTAAGACAGTGTCTTAAGAGCTAGTCTGACCAACTAGCAGTTAGCCAAGAGTAATCTGTTTTATTTTTTGGATTCAATTTAGCCTAATCTACATTTTTATGTAACTGAATTTAAAAAAGCTATGACCAGTCTTAATGAAAAATTTAGCTGATTAACTTTTATGGCTAGTCTTAACCATTTATGCAACCGGCCCCAGATCTGAATTGATGTTTATTGATTTTAAATCAAGCTCACGTTCAAGATGGTTTTGTTTCTTCCATCCATAAAGTAATCTCCTGTTTTATGAGTCTAAATATGTATGCCAATGAATCGTGGCTTTATTCCCATGCTCATGGGACAAAAAACACCTCTGCATTTTCTTGCCCAGAGGAAAAGCTGTACATGTACATCATTCAGCATTGTCATAATGCGGCATTTGTTTCACGTGCCATGTATTTACAAAAAAATTCCACACTCCAGCTTTCAGATCTTGTATGTGATTGGTAAATCCACACCTCCTGGTGAATTGCATCACATCTATAAGTAGTCAAGCCTCGAAAGTTGTCTTAGAAGTTGGGTTTTTAGAGCTCAGTTACAATGTGCATCAAGCTTTATAGAGCTCCAGAGTAATTAAAGTGTAGGTTGTCGATTTCTCATGATTATCTCTGTTCAGTGAGCTGCAGCATAAACGACTCCGTTGGCAATTCTGAGGGAAGACTAGAAAGAACAATAGCGGAAGTGAAGTCATGACTCATGAGCAAGAAACGCTCTGTGATTCACACTGTGAACTGCATTATATTGCAAACAGTATATTGCCAAAGGACTGCTAGACTGTACATACACAGTTTTCCAATATAAAGCAGTTTTCCTTAGTCCATCCAAAAATTTCAATTTGCTGAAAATGTACTGAACCTCAGGCCACTAAGGATGCGGATGTGTTTTGGAGACATTTTAGAATTGCTTAATATGCTCACTAGTGGATCTTCTGCAGTAAATGGGTGCCAGAATGAGCGTTAAGCAGCTGATAACATTACAATAATACACATGTATTGTAGGAGGAAGAAGGATGAGTTACAGGTGTCATTCAATTACCACAATACTGTAAAAGCGGCAAAAATTTATAATGGGAATTTAAAAGTGTTTTTTATTATGATCAATTCTGCACTAAATCCCTCTGCCACCTGTTCTGCTCTTCCTACTTTGGCTTGTGAGGATTCACAATTTATTTTTTTTTTGTCAGAAAGTCATCAATATTAGGATTCTTTTAATTCTCAATTTACTAGTTGTCACGCCGTCCGCCGTTCCATGTGTCTTTGTGTTTTGTTTTCATTGTTTCAGTGCCTCTGTGTCTCATTTGTAATCCCGCCCCGCTCGTTACCCGGTATCCTCCTCCAGCCAGTGTCTGTCCAGGTGTGTCTTGTTTATGTCTAATTAGTCTGTGTATAAATCCGGGTCCTTTTCTGTCTGTCTTGGTCTGTTGTTGAAGTTTCGATGTCTGCACTCAGAGCTCTGCATAGCTCTCCGCGGTTTCCTTTGTGTTTTCTGTTTAATAAATGTTTCTTAGAAAAGCCTGTTTTAAATCATATACAGGCCTTTCTAGCTCAAAATGATATCTTTGAAAAGTATCAATGTGGATTTAATGCAAATCACAGCACATAGATGGCTCTTTTTAAAGTATCAAATTACATTTTATCTTGACATTTGACTCTGGTTGATTTTATTGGATCTAAGTGCTGTCTCAGTAGTATTGATCACAATATACTTATTACTAATTAAAAAAGACTTTGGGCATCTGTGGCATTGCTCTTGAGGGATTCAGTTCTTTTCTTTCTAACAGAACCTTTTCAGTTTATAATAGTCATTCTTATTTTTAGATCTGCTTCATTGAACTGTGGTGTTCCCCAAGGTTCAATTCTTGGTCCAATCTTGTTCCTATGCTGCCCTTGGGTTCTATTTTTCAAAGGCATGAAGTTAGTTTTTTATTGTTTTGCTGACGATACTCAGGTGTATTTTCCTTTATGGAAGCATGACAAGAGTTTAATTACATCTCTACTAAACTGCTTGCATGAAGTTAAACAATACATGTCATCATTTTTTTTTTACATTTAAAACAAAGTAAGAGTATAATCAAAGATAACCTGGTTCAGAAACAAGTCTTTTCTGGTTTGGGAAACTTTACTTCTGTAAATCAACAGTTAAGAATCTTAAGGTTCCTATACACAATCTGGCACCTTCTTATTTAACAAATCTTTTACATGCACATCCTCAAAGGAATCTAAAGTCATCAAAACAGATGATCTTAGTCATCCCTAGAACAAGCTTAAAACTGAGTGGTGACTGGGCATTCTCAAGTTTCGGAATAGCTTGTCTTTATGACTACATTGGGGTCTTTTAAAAGAAATTTAAAATTGTATTTATTCTTTGTCCTTTGGCTCATCACACCGAGCACCCCGGTGGGTCTCATTTTTTTTATAATGTTTGTTTTACTTGCTCATTTCACTTATTACTCTCTGTACTCTGGTATAGCACATTGAACTACCTTGTGTTGTTGCGCTTTATAAATAAATCAAACAAACAAAGACATAATCCACAAGATATCAGCACATCAATTAATGTCTTTTGAGGTGAAGTTTAATGATTGCTATAAACTAAATCATCAGTTACATGTTACTGACCTATTGCTTCAGGCCGAAACATGAGCACATAATCCATAATCCGTAAAAAAAAAGTCTGTTGTTCCCATATTTCTCCCCTGATTCAGACAAGTTGACTTTTCCACTAGAGAAAGCAATACAATGGGTAGATAGTCTCTTATTTTAGTCAAAATTAATGATTTGAAGTAAAAACAATAAACAATTTATCTTCATGATAAATTTCTTTAATTTATTATAAATCAGAAGCTTTTGCTACAAGAAAAAAAGATGGACTATAGTTGTGTAGATTATTGTGGTGCTTTTATCAGATGTTTGAACACTCATTTCGACGGCACCCATTCACCGATCCTTTTATTATAATTTCTCAGAAAACTGTCCTTTCAGTTTTCAATTCTGGTTAAATGCAACCAGAAAAATAAACCATCAGCCCAGCTGTGAGTTCAATCTGAAGTTTAAAAGCAATCATCCCACAACCCTGAATGAAGAAGGCAAAGAAAAAACAAGCATGCGTCGCCCCTGGCCATCGCTGCTAACCACCTCTAGTGCTGTGCTACAATGTAAACGTGAATCCATCGCAGTGGCATTCCCAGGAGCTCATAATGATATCTATAAAGCACAACAGGAGTTGACACATGGAGCCTCTTAACACTCTTCAAAGCAATGACTCACCAGCTTTTATTTAGAGTAGATATGCAAATCAGATGCTGCAGCCATCCCTACATTCTCTCCTGAACCCTTGACAGAGCATTAATCACGCCATCCTTGAAACGTCGCCCGCCGCCCATCGTAACGTCACAGACACCTGGAGATCAGTTCATTGTCTTTTTCTGGTTATGCCAAAGAATGTGTTACATACGTCTACAGGCTGGTGTGGATGGACACAAGAACATGATGCACCTGCTGTTTTTAATACAAAGACGCATTTGGCTTGAAGAAAACTTTCACAGTATGACTGTCAGAACGTTACACAATGATATTGTAATTAACCAAGAATTGGGGCGAAATTAAGATGTATTGTTGCATTGACGTTGATAACTGCAAATGAAAATCAATAAGCCCTAGATTTCTGTGTCAAGTAAGGACACTTGGAAGTGGAAATTCGAATGTTCTTTTAATGAACTATTGACACTTAAGTCTATAATAGCATCAAAACTACATTTCCCATCATTTCCTGTGGTAAAAGATATTATTTGTCAGTAAGTGAAAAGAATTTGAAATGACCTTATTTTATTCTAACCAAAACCATATCATTGCACATCACATTATAATTACAGCTTTCAAGCTCTTAAGGAGGAACCTCCCAAGAGAACTTGAAGCAGAAGTGCAGAGATGTTTTAATTAAATGTTGAAATCCAGAGTCTATAATAGTCAGGGTCAAATGTAAAGTTCAGTTCAATGAGCAGCTCCAAATCACAATCGGAAAAACCAAAAATGGTAAGACAAGAAAAAAAGATAAATAAATAAGCCTGATTAATTAATTTACTCAGGGGTACTCTGTTATGTGCACTTAAGTTTTTGAGACAATCACTTGAACCATAATTGACATGTGACTAATCACAGGCAACAGGGAAATGGCATCATGTCCACTGATTGGTTGATGGGACAACAAGAACGCTCAACCCTCCACAGACTATTCTGAGCTGTGACATCTGAAGTAGCAAAGAAAGAAAAAATATTAATCCATTATAAATATAAATCCTTTTTATGCTTCCAAAAATGTATCTACATTTCTATATTCCTTGAAAGAAATATATATATATATATATATATATATATACATATATATCATGTTTTTTATAAAATCAAAGCTTTTTCAGTGTATTCCAATTGAATCCCTGTTGGATTATTTTAACTGATTTAAAAACATAACTACAAAAATACAGTTAAAATGATAAAACTTAATAAAAGCATAACATCATAAAAAATCTGTTTATAAGAAAAATGTAATAAATAAATGTTTTACTAATTATTTTTTCTTATTTTCTTATTTTTTATCAAATGCATCCTTGATGAGCATAAGAAACACACTGTATAGATCATGCAAAGGCATTCTTTAATTTTAAAATACAGCTTAGATGTCCAAATGACTTGACATGATTATTCAAAACATAATTAACTAATTATAGAGTGGCTAATTTTATCATAGTCTGGGGTAACTGAAGCGGGTAACTCTCGAAGACTTCACTGCGGTATTTTGTTGTCCTGAGTTTACTGAATCATAAGGTCATTTGCAACTGTGGAGACAGCCAGACCTTTTCAGAGCTCGACGTTATCTTCCTGCAGTAAGTCTGATGACAATCTTCAAGTGCCATTTTCTGAACTTCAGCTTAATTTTATTAGAAGCCATGGCAGGGGTCAGTCTGCTGTTCATCCAAAACTCTTCTTTAGCACTCACGATCCCAACAGAAAGTCCAATTTGAGACATATTCCAAATTATCCTAGTGACTTGCCCATATTATAATTGCAAGTCCCCCAGCAGTCTCTCACTGAGGGGGTTAAGAAACCCCAACGTTTCCAAAGCACTAATTGTATAGGCTTTGACCACTATTTAAAGCAGGAACAAACAAGTGAAGCCAGGCTGGAGACTTTTTAATGAGGCACGAAGTCACAAAATTATAATTGTACATTTTCTTGGGGGAAAAATGCTAGGTTGTTTGTTAAGTGAATTGTACCAATGTGGAAAATCATGGGTATGATTTTTTGTTATTAACTTAAATCACATTTCATATTAAAAAATTGTTTTCACTAACTGAAATTAAAGGGGTCATATGATGTTGCTAAAAAGAACATTATTTTATACCAAAACAATAAAAGCCATTACAAATGAGGCATTTGTTGCATCCAGTGGGGACATATTTACTGATTATCATGACTAGTCTGTTTATGCTTTGCGCCTCATAAACATGACTATGTCTGCATTCATAAACGAAGAAACAACAAGCATTACTATACACTGTTCAAAACTCCAGTTTGAATAGTAAGTAGCAGATTCTTATTATAAGATAACGTAACTTACTTAAAGGTTGTGAGTTAGAAGCACCAGACTGTCCTTGCAGAGTTAGAATTTCTCCACTTTATAGTCTCTGTGCAGAGCCAGTGTACGCTGCTCTGGGGGTTTTAGGATGCAGTTGTCTGTAAATGCGCTGAATACATTCTAATATTTATGTTGTGAATACAACTTAACCCCAGATTTCTAGTTGTGCCCAATTTTGGAAGCACAAAGAAAGTAGTTTCACTTTCACAACAAAACACAGCATCTCCAGAACATGGCGCCCGCAGCAACACTACAGCGAGAATAATAGCTCCACCTTCTTTGTTATAATAAACCTACACGGTTATGTAGAAAAGGGAGGCGTGTTTAAACGAGCCGATTTAGGAGGGGTGTACAAGTCATACCTTTTATAAAGGTTACAGTGATGGTTGACTATCTACAACTTTCTCCCATCTCCCGACTGCATATATCCATGTGAAATTTCTTTTTTTTTTTTTTTTTATAAATCTGCAAAAATGTTCTGACAATATGGGGTGCTGTGTGTACATTATTGAGGGGGAAAAAATTAACTTAAAGGATTTTAGCAAATGGCTGCAATATAACAAAGAGTGCAAAATTGGTAAAACTTTATAATAACTAGACACTATGAATGATTAGTTAAGCATTAGTAAATACTCATTACATCCTTTATAAACCATTGTTCCAACGTTATTAGGCATTAGTAAGCAATTTACAATGCCTTGTCCTTGAGCATATATATAATGTTAAATAATTGTATTTTCATACTGTATTAATGATCAGTTTATTATTTTTGAAATTATTATGTTATTTACACACCAGTTATTTAGGAGTTGTCAGTGTTTAATAAAATTATTTAGATAGTTTGAGTAAATTATTAATAATTTAAATGTACATTAATAAATCTTATTATTTAGACACATGATAATAGTTGCTCTGTGTGTTAATAAATGCTTTATTAACATATGTTCCTGCTGTAATTCATGATTAAGTCAGGTAGTTATAAAGCAATAGGTTGTTACAAGACGTCTGGGTAAAGGGGTCTAAATACTTTCCATACCCACTGTATATATATATATATATGGTGTATAAAAATTGTAATTCAGAAATTGCTTGTAAATTTCATAAAATATCACGTTAAATTAAACTTGGAACTTTAAAGTAGAAAGACTGAAACTATTTTCATGTAAACATGCAAGCTAATGCAAACCATATGCTATAACAGTAAATTGGACAAACAGTGAGGGACAGCTGTTCAACCCCTTTTAAGCACAATTAATAATGCTGCTTTCTAAGATTGATTACCTATATTGCACTTCCTAATCTTTGAGCTGACCACTTTTTAAATCAATTACCACTGCAAAGCACTGCTAATTGAATAATGTGTGATCTTCAACTATTCTTAGATTTCTGTGTGAGGCATTAACAAAAAAGTGATGCTCAGAGCACCCGACTTCTGTTTTTAGCTCTGTAATCCAATTTTGAGATACGAATTAAGTTGGAGTTGTCATTTGCATAACAGGATGTCTTACGTGCACATAATCTAAATTATTTATGGCAAACCAGAGTGGCACTGGATTTTGCATAGTTCGGGAGCTTTCATGCTCAGTAAAAGTGACGGTTCAGCAAGTTAGCAAATGTGGCGGCTTGTCTGAGCCAAGAGCATTGCATCTTACATTAATCACTGCCAGCAACTGATCTGGAATATTTGGTGCCAGAATATCACAGGTGACACTGAAGTGCAATAATGCATTGACAGTCACTGAGGATAATTGCCTCGTTCCGCAAAGCTTTGACTGACTTCTGAACTCTGACAGGTATCGACCGTGCAACTGAGAGTTGTTCAGTGGCACTTCTTTAAATGACTACATATACAGTAGCACATAATCATGTTTGCATGCAGCCAGGTGCGTGCATGACTTGACAGAGAGACCAAAGCAACTGAAAAAGGTCAGGTATGTCACAAAGCATTGCATTTACAGGGTTTTTGCCAGTCCATGCAGCCAAACTCCAGCTGTGTGGGAGATTTGTGAAAAGTATGCTGTTTAATTAGCTCGGTAAGTGCATTAAAATAGATCATTCTCGCTGTGAAGGGTTAAATTTCGTTGGGCTCAGCTCCTTAGGGACGCCTGTCTTAAAATTAGCTGCTGATGAGGTATCAACAGAGTCTTTCACACTTTGAGATTTTTTTTTTCCTGATATTAGTCACTTTGAAGTCACCACATAAATTAACAGATGGTCTAAGAAGTGCAGAAATACAGCACTTTTTAAATCCTCAAAGGTTGTTCATACATGAAAAGAGTTGGGGTATTTTTTTAGAGGAATGGAATGACTTAATGAAAAGTCGCAATCAAACTGTCTGCATACTTGATGCAACTTTACACAAATTTGAATGTGGGGTGTGGGGTGAACATCACTTTGTGAGAGGCCCCTGGGGATGCGAAAACCGCCGTAATGGCCTCAGAACATCTCTCAAAAGGCTAATTTGTCACTTGTCAAATGCAGATTTGGTGAGAAGTAATTTCTCGCAGATTTGCCTGTTCCCAGCGGTCCTACTCTGTCAGTTCAAATAGTGTCAGAAGAGGGTGTGCTGACGACCAATTAGATGTTTAAAGCTCTCAAACCACCCTCCCATCTAGATTGCAGAGTTAAAATGACATCTTTGCATGACTGCTCACAACTCAATCAAGTCTCCTCGACCACTTACTACACACCAAGGTGTTTAATATTAAGAGACTGGAACTAAAATGGTCAGTATAGCTTCTTTATAGGTACATGGGAGATTGCAGCAAGTGTAATTTTTCTACAAATTTCCAATAGCTGAAAAAATAGACAGAGATGGAAGAGGAATAGACTTCAGATTTAGTCACTATTGCAGCAGCTATTTTAGAAACTCTAAATTCAATGCCTTTGAAACGTAGACTATAAATCATTTTTAAAATGAAACTATTACAAGGTTAGATTTCCATCTACAATGTAAATTAAGGTTAAAATCTGTCAACAAAGTGTGTGAAATTGTTCAGGGATGTTACTGAGCTCCCTCACTATACCACAACTTTTTCTTTTTTTCAAATATGCAAATTCAGATTAAAAGCTGTAAAATTTAAAAAGCTTTATATAAAAAAATAAATAAATAAATTTAGCATAGGGAAGCATGCATTTAATGTCGAAACGGTTTCAAGGAAAACTCGGTTTGGGAATATAAAATTATATTTGACTTTTTCCATAAACAGGAAAAAATACATTTCTCATTTTTAGGTTTGCTTTCACTTGATCATGTTTTGTTTTCTTGTAATATTTTTTTTTTTAACATCTCTAATATTGTTATAAATGTTTTTGTGATTTAAAAATATATATTTTTATTATTTCAAACATTCATAAAATACAAGATGCTATGTATATGGCACAAATGCTTCTAAACAAATACATAACTATATACTTTGTAGTTCAGGCTTTGGGTAGCGTGGTGTCCCTGCTGGTACAATAGATATCATAAGATGACATCACCAATTAATGAAATTTCACTGGCCAAATTACAACCTGACAATACTCCAATTAAACAGAAATTAATAATGAGAGATTATGACCTCCTGCCTGGATCTTTGGTTTAGCATGCTAGGCACTTCAAAGGGAATTTCTGTGGGCTCTCTTCCCAGAGGCAAACACTGAATATTTGCATGTGTGATATTTCCATTTTGTCTTGCACTCTGGCTGAGATTATGAGAATATAAAAAGAGTTTAGCCCCAAGCTTTTTGACAAGCTTGGGTAATAATAGTCTGATTTCTCAGCTTTATTGACACTGTGGAGATTAGTCACAGTTTTTGAGAACAGAGAAAAGTGGGGAAAAAAGTGAAAATTTGTCTTGTAGCTAAAATATTGAGCTTGGTGAATGATGTCACTGTTTTTTAATGAGGCCTTGAATGGCGGAGGGGTTAGGGATGACCTCTGTGATTAATGCAGCTTGCCTTTATAGTTTGTCCAGGCCACAGCATGGAAGCGCATGACTTCCTGCTGTAGCAGCACGTCCTAGATGGATGAAAAAATGTTAGAAAACCTTGGAATGTAATTTCAAGGACGCACACTTGCATGCTGGGACTTTCTAGGATACCAGCCAGATTGTGCAGGATGTTAGCCATGGCAAATGGGCCAGAGACTCTCCCATTTCATATCTGGTCATGTGAGAAGAAGCAGGTGCCATAATAGAAAGAATTCAGATGTTATTATGATTTCTCCTGAATTGTTGTCTCTGGAAAACCATTTAATATCATTATTTTCCATTTATATATATATATATATATGTGTGTGTTTCAAATGTTTCATTTTCAAAATAATGTTTTGTTATTGTATCACTTGAAATAAAAATAGTTTTAGTTATAAGACAAAAATTATGCAGATTTAAATAATTGTACAATAGACAATGGATTTGGTACTATGTTCAATTCAAGTTTTTCTGACAATTTTACTGCAGAAACTTCTCAAATTTGATTTTACACTTATTATGATTTAATTAATTCCTGATGGACAAAATCAAGTCTGTTTAGATAAGTTGTTTTAGAATTTTTTTTCTTTTTCATGCTGACTTTACTTTTTAGAAATACTAAAGACATTTTCATTTTAATGAGCAATTCATGTTTGATGACCACATCGTATGCAACGTATTATTTTTGTGGCACCTTGAACTAGTTTCTCCAATGTTTCCCCTACAGTTAGCGGAACAAATACCAGATATGGTTCAGTGGGAAATCACGATCTGTGGACTTCCTGACACAGTTTTTCCCTCCATGTGATTCCATCTAATTGGATGTCCCGGGCCAAGTGGGTCTGTGTCCTTTTACATAACACTGGACTAAAAATACAAGAACACATCCAACTGAGAGTCTTTTGTTATATGGTCACTTGGATTAAGTCAGACGGGCATGAAATCATTGCCCTTTTGTTTGCTTCCCTTCTCTGCTTATGATGCCCTCTGTTTGTGACAGGTCAACAGCAATCTCCCTGAGAAGTGGAAAGCCAACACAACAACACTTTACCTTCCATTTAGGAGATGTCGGTCCCTACCGTTTCATGATTCATGGATCACCGAAGGTGCAACCAGTCAGAAAGTGTTACAGGGAGAGCCTGATCATCCCCACCACAGACAAAATGACAGCGTGACCTTCAGGTATATGTGCATCCTCAAAATCCGATCATGTTTCGCTGTGGAAATACACCACATAAATCATGTTGAATCATGTTGATTATAGGGATGTTTTCATCAGCTGTTTACATTCTGACGGCACCCATTCACTGTAGATGATCCATTGGTGTGCAAGTAAGGTAATGCTGTTTTTTTATTGAAGAAACAAACTCATCTATATTTTAGATAGCATGTGAATGAAAAAATGTTCAGCAAACTTTTTTTAATGTGAACTTGATACATCCAATAAAACAATGGCCGGGAAGCCTTGGGGAAATTAAAATAAAAGTGTGGCATCAGACTCCTAGACAGCAATAACATAAATTCACTAAACACTATACATGCACATGCACGCTCTGATTACAAAACTAGCACTCAATAACCCTGCATGCATCATCAAATAACCATCCTAAAAACTTAATCGGAAAAAACAACAGGGCATGGGACTTCACACGAAGACCTAAACAAAAACAGTTTGCAACTGTTAATACTGCGTTCACTTCTCATTAAAATTCTCGTCGTCACTCTACCTGCAGGCGTACACAAGAACGTCATTCCTATTCTCATTTCCATAGCTGTCAGAGGCTTCACTTTCACAGGAAGCGTTCAATACCGGGTGTAATTAGTGATACCTAAAATAAAACGGTGCCATTTGGTGATCTGTTGACATTGTTAAATGCAGAATCACAGCTTTGGGTTCTGTAACAAGGTTCTTCGCGTACCTGCGAGCTATCTATAGTAAACAATTAGATGCTCTTCAGCTTTGGAGTTCTCATCAAACAAATGGCATGTGATGCTTTTCTTGTGGTTTTATCATGTGATAATGTGTAACCTGTCAAGCCAGATGTCAGTCATAATTAAGATACATATTCACGCGGAGCATGTATGATTAGGCCCATAGTCAGGAAATTGTTCTTGCTGTGACATGAGTTTTATTTCAAAGGCTCTATATTGGGCATGTTAACGAATTTATTGCAGCTAGCTGTGATCTCTAACTACATCAATTGTCCTGTGCGAACTTCCCCGCAGAACTCTTCAAACTGAGACAGCCCTTGGATTCCATGGCTTTATCGCTCTCTAAATATATATTGCCTGAATTGCTATACATAGGTCTGACAAAACAATGGGAATCAAGGCACTCTATAGTTGACAAGCGTGTCAGCATGAATTTACATCATAATGCTCTGACATCAGCTTTCTCCTGATTTTTCCGGCAGTGGTCTCCCATATAACCGCATTGTTAAAAAAGAAAGATTTAAAGATTTAAAGAAAGATTTAAAGGAATACAGTTACAAGTTAAGCTTTATAAACAGCATACGTGACATGTTTTTGATTAACAAAAGAAACTATTTCGACTTGTATGTCAGTTTGAAGGGAAAAAATAAAAACAGGCAGAGAATAGAAGTCTATAGGGTAAACAGTGACTATAGGGTAAAGGGTGACTTCCTTTAAATGTATTAATGTGTATATATATATATATATATATTGGTAACACTTTATATAATATAGTCTCATTAGTTGATGTTTATTAATGCATTAATAACAATTTTATGTAATGCAATTTGTAATGTAAGTTAATAAAAATACAACAAAATTCCTTGTTAGTTCATGTTAACCCAGGACTAATGAATAAATAATACTTATTGATTAATATTAGGCTAACTATAAGATTAATAACAATTTTCAAGTTCATGCTAATGTAGATAACTAATGGATCTTTATTGTAAAGTGTTCCCCACATTTTACCCACAAACTATTTAACCATAATGTCAACAGAGAATAAATAATAACAATAATAACTTGCAGTCAGTGCAGTAAATGAGTCATGTGTTGATTCATAGGCCGCCCATAAGTGAACCACTAATCTGATTCAAACCATTAAAATCATTGGTGAGTCTTTTGAATAAGTCATTAAGAGAATAAGCAGGATCGTCGATATGTCTATTTAAACTCTTTACTCGCGAACAGCTGTTGAGGCGAGTGGATAGTGAAAAACGGTTGAGAAAACACTAACTTGGACCCCTATGTAAAAAATTATGCAAATACAACTTGTGGCCACCAGCGTACTTGTTAGTTGTACTTGAAAAATATTTTTGCAGGTCATGAACACCACAATTGACTTTGGCAGTTGGCGCAACTCACATATTTCTATTATGTGATCCACCATTTGCGTCAGAGTGTCATTTTATATATACCCGTTTATCATTGTAACTGGACCACTTACATTTCAGCATCCCATTTACATTCCTGAATGAATCATTGCTTTGAACGAATCGGTTCAGTGAATCACTTTCCGCCCCCATGACAATGAATACATTTATGAATGAAAAAAAACGTACCCTGCGTCTCATTGTGCGTATTATCCACCCTATCAAGAGTATTGAAAATTATTCATATCTAAAAATTTAGGATGGATAGTATGTACGCTGGGACGCACACATATGTGTGTGTGTGTGTGTGTGTGTGTTTATGCTTAAGAATAAAAAAATCTTTTTTGAGTGATATATTCTATTAAAACTTGTATTTAGCCTGTAATATTCCTAAGATGTGTCTTGAATTAACTTTCTCATTTAAGGATGCTAAGTGCTAATTAACATTTAGATTGATTAGGAAGTGAATGAGCATGCATTTTGCTTGCAGTATATTATTTAGCATGTCTAAATGAAAAATTAATTAGTTTTGTTTTTAAATGTTTGCGACCAGAATGAAATGAATGCCACTTAAGCAGATTACGTCAAACAATACTCAGGAGAATCTCAGTATTCAAGAGAGATAAAAGAATATCCTTAACCTTGAATCAGTACACTTATGTCGCATTGCAATTGCCTCAAAAATTAGATGTTTTTTTTTCTTTCCAGACCCTCTCGACGCCTCTGAGGGGAGAGTCTCTTCTCTTCGTAAATGATCTTCCTGTTTATTCACTATTTGATTATGACACAGGCCGATAACCTTTTTGAGCTGGAGCACAGCTGCTTCACAAGCGGTCAGAGGAGAATCTATTAATTACGGTCACACCGATGGAAATGTAATTCTCAGTACTGTTGCCCTCTGAGTCTCCGGGGATGTAGCAGTCAAAAGTACATATCCCGAGTCTAAGAGGAAAATGAGATTCGGTCTTCATGCTGATGAGGAGAGGAGCTCACAGGAAACACATAAGAGGATATCAAATCTCTCTCCAGCTCTCCTGGACCACACCGTTCCTCTCTGAGGGTGGGGGTTGCTCTTCAAAGCACTTCTGTTCTGTCCTGTGACTGAAATAATTACCTGTGCTGTATAAGTAGACTGAATGAAAGCAACAATGGAGACATGGTTCAGGGAAATGGCATTCAAAGGAAAGTTTGTGTGTGTGTGTCTGTGTGTGCTGAATGAAAAACTACTGTCATTCTCTTCATCTCTCTGTTTGTTGTAAAATAATACGTTATCTAATATTGAGTTAAGTTAAATCAAAATTATTAATTTTGTCGATTTAATTAGCCAAGAGTCTGACAGCAGAGAATCAATGAATAGAAGTTGTATGGAAAAAATATTAACAAATATTGCAAATGTTTACAAACTTTTTTTATTCTTTAGCATCTTTTAACTTTGTTAAATAACCACTTGGTGCATTGTTCAAATGCACTAACTAAAATTGAAACAATGGCGCCACCAAGTGGATAACAACTGAACTGTTCTCAAAATGAATTTCTAAAATAAATCCGAATCAAAATTTCTAAAATAAATCCGAGTGATATATAATATATAATATAATATATTATAATGAGCTTAATCCGATGACTGTTTAAAGAATGAATGTTAATAAAATGTGGCCCAGTAGTACCATAAGTAGCACAGGTATATTTGTAACAATAGCCAAAAATACATTGTATGGTTTAAAATTATCGATTCTTTTTTAATGACAAAATAATTAGAGTACTACGTAAGGATATTTTGTACATTTTTAAATATATCAAAACTAATTTTGATTTAACATTATGATTAGTAATATGCATTGCATAAATCAATTAAAAGCTTATTTATTTAGTGCAGATATAAATATGATGTATAAATGTCAACTTAAAAAAATGGACCCTTACGTGTTTTGTGGTCCAGGGTCAAATATTTCATACATACAATAATGTTATTTTAAACAATATAAAGTACTATAATATAGGACATTCTTTTGAATATATTATAAATAATCTTAAATTAAATGTGTGTAGAAAACACTCAACACTGCTCCCTAAACATACAAACATTATAATATTTAATACATAATAATACATTATAATCAAAAAATTTTAAAGTACACAAACAATTCTGTAAAATCCCTAAATGGATCAAATTCAGGTAGTAAATAGTAAATGTTTTTAAAATTTCACTAAGTTTACTTAAGAATATTAATAATGTTATCATACATATATTTAGATCATGTGTACATGTGTGTGTGTTCAGCAAAGGTCCTTGTTTTACTTGTTTTTTAAAGCTTAAAATTTAAACCCTGCTAAGCATCCTTGATGATTAAAAGTGACGTCATCATTAACTATTTACAGACGCATAGTGAGTCTCAACGCAAACCATAGTAAGGTTAAAAAACGCTCTTCTTGTTAATAGAAACTGCCTTAGTTTATACCTTATTGTCAAATCGAAATGTTTACTCAAACCTAAAAACTGTATTGTCTTTTGTTTCAGCAAGCCTTTGTGATGCACCACAATGATGAAGGAAAATGAAGAACAATCAGAGATGCCCAGCAGCAGCTTCACAGTGATGGTGCTATAGCCTGCTCAGCCAATCACACTCTGGTATGTAAATGAGACAGGAGAGCTTGCCTGCTGATTGGTCCTCCCCAGACTTCCCATTGCCCTCATCAACAGGCTCTCTTCCTTGTTGTTGTTGTGTCTTCACTGAGGTACTGTGTGTGTGTGGGCACAGGGAGGAGCCAAGCGCCTCTTTCTATAGGCAGCTTTACAGAGAGGGGAGTCGAGGAGGAAGAGAAGAGCGAGTGGGCGGGATCTAGAGCCAGGCTGGAGTAGAGCATCCCTGACCACAGCTCGGCTAACGGCTAGAAAAGCGTCTCAAGGCTGATGCTGAGTCAGGTACAGGTGGAGTCACATCCTGTTTGGCTTGGACCCTCCAGAAATCATGGAGGAGCTGGAACATACCTGTCCACTGCCACGAACGGTGAGCTATATGTATTTTTTTTGTCATCGAGGGCATCTTTGAACCACTAAGGATCACGTTCTCTTTGTTTTCAGTCGGTGCTGTTTTTGTCTTTCTGTGATGCTGTCTGAGTGACGTTGAGCTCGGGAAACTGCCGTTAAAGTGACTGTTTTGCACCGGCTATCTGCACATTTGTTCATAATGCTGCTTTTAATCCTCTGGGTCGACCAGATGTTGCTTTTAAGTGTGATAGACAGCTTTTTTGTGGGATTGTGCTGAGCTAAGGTTACAGACATCATCCAGATTGCGTTTATCAGCAGGTTGCCCTTCTGTGATGTTGCTCCTCCTTCTCACCTTGTACAGAATTCTGGGAAAGGTCTCCAGCATCCTTTTTCAAAACACTGTCTCGGTTGCTATGGGAATGAATCATGCATTGCTCCATGGAGATTTTTCCTCCAGTGGGTTGTCAGATATCACACACCTACATTGCATTGGATATGTCAATGCATATGTGCCAGCTGGGTCTTTTGTGAAGATGCTCTCACTGGGTATTTTACTGAAAGGACAGATGGTCAATGTTGTCCCAAAGGTCACTGGAAGGTTAACACCCAGTATTTGGACCAGAATGCATTTAAACAGCACCTGGTGCCTCTACCCACATGTTTACTAAAACAGAACAGTAGTCGTCACATTAGGAAGAAGGGTGATTTAAGCAACTGTAGGGTTTTAAAGGGACAGTTCTCCCAAAAATGGAAACTCTGTCATCATTTACTCACCCTCATGTTGTTCCACACTGTTTCTTTCTTCAGGTGAACACAAATAAAGATATTTTGAAGAATATTGATAATCAAATATGTTGACTTGCATGACCATGGCTAACATCAACTGCTGGGTAGCTTTCTTCACATTATCTTAAGTTAGTTAATCATACAGATTTGGATCAACTTGAGTTTAATTTTGAACACAATAAAATAAACATTTTCTTGGTCTGATATTGTGTTACCTTTTTCATTTATGTTGATTAATTAATTGTTTTTCTCTTTAAATTACATTCTAAACCAATTAAATATAATATAAAATAATATAACTCAGGTTGATGTGGTAAAAGATTTTGTGAAACAAAAACCCATTAAATATAATAAATATGATATTATAAGTAATAATATTTAATAATAATATACATTTCAGTGGTTGGATATTTTGTATGTTAGGTATTTTTGTAATTTTTAATGAGAAATTTCACACTTCAAAAGTTCTTCTATATAGAAAATCAGGTCTGTCATATAATTAATCACAATTAATAGCATCCAAAGTTGTTTACATAATATATGTATGTGTACTGTATATATTTATTATGTATATATAAATACAAACACATGCATGTATATATTTAAGAAAAATGCTATGTTGATATTAAATATGTTTATATATTATATAAAATGTAATAATATAAATATAAAAATGTATATACATGTAAATATTTTAAAAAATATATTCTGAATGTGTGTGTAAATACATGAACACAATAAACATAAATATGTTGACAAAAACTTTTATTTAGGATGCAATTAATCATGGTGAATTATTCGACAGCACAAAAAAGGTAATATATAAAACCCTCATTCTAATGCATGTAGAATGCACAAAAAATAAAATATCCCTGCTACCCTCCCATACATCAGAGTGCTAATTCAGAACCAAGTGCTGCCTCACTGTCTGTAGGCCTATTGTTTTCGGTTATAAGCCACAAAGAGGTTTCAGTAGATTGAAATATCCATGTTTGGTACGTCTGTGTCTACCTCCCGCTCTGTGCTGCTGTGGACAAATGATTTGTCTTAAGTCAGAGACATTAGAGAACCCTCTCCTGGATAAATCAATATCCGCTGTAAAGAGGCTGATACACAGATTGTCTGAAAATCAATACTTCAGATTATTACTTCTTATTGTACAAAAAGAAAAAGATTTTTGAGAAGGGTAAATAGAATATCATGTCAGCAGGATCTAGGCTTGTTGATTTTATTTGGGAAGCTGCAAGGTCTGTTTCTCATCATTTCTCTCAAATTAATGCATTCTTCTGTCTTCTCTGAAGACTCTTATAGAGCCAGCCATATTTACCCCGGAGACGAGTTGTGAGTGTCGGGCTCCACACGAGAAGCTAACAATAGAGCAAGCTCGACTCGGGACGCCTGGTCAGTCTGTACTTCCTCTGTTCACCAAGTTAAAATGCTACCTTTTGTAATAAGGTCATTCCTGTTAGCCTATAACCTTAAAAATATTAAACTATTAAAGATTAACTTAAACTTACGTACTTCATTCATTATATATTGTTTACTTATATAACAAACCAGATACACACTCAACCATACAACTTTTTCGGTAGCTGATTTACTAAAGAGTGACTAAAACAAACTTTCTATGCTTGTAAAATGTTAAACATTTGCAAGTTCTTTTACATAAGTATAAAAAATAAGTATATTTTTATTTTTTTTTATTTTTGGACCCGTTTTGCAAATCCTATCAAATAGTGATGAGTTAAGCTACTTAAACTGATCCCATATCAGTGTCAGAGGAAAATGTTTTGCTTGTAGGATAGTCCAACGCTTGGATCGGACCCAGCGAGACTAAATTCAGGGATTCCCTGTTCATTGAGTGACCCAGTTTCGCGCAGTCTCTGCTCACAAAGCTCTCGCATACCAGAGTTCTGCTGCCCAATGATTGCTGAGCTCTGGAGAAGAGACAAAAGGTTGAATGATTTTTGATGTCCTTCGAGGACATAAAACTAGACTATTTTAAACTTGTGAATGTAAAACTATGAGGGAAAAGAGGGAAGGTGAAATATAATGGTGCTGCCAACTTGATTTATATGTTTTCCTCTCTTTTAGCCAGAATTTTGACTAGCAACATTTTGAATTTTTGAGAAAAAAGTCTCTGGGCTTTTTTCTAAAAAATGGGTTAGTTCACCCAAAAATGAAAATTCTCTCAGTAATTACTCACCTTCATGACGTTTTGGACCCATAAGACCTTTGTTCATCTTCAGAACACAAATTAAGATATTTTTGATAATATAAGAGAGCCATCTGTTCCTCCATAGACAGCAACACAACTGAAGTGATCCAGAGCCAGAAACATGGTAAGAACACCAGTAAAAAAGTCCATGTGACATCAGTGGCTCAATTTCAGTTTTGCGACACTACAGAATACTTTTTTTGCAAAAACAAAAATAACATCATATATACTCAACAATTCTTCTCCAATGACTTACCTTACTGTATAAGCGTATGCTTTTTTCTAGGCGCAAACAGCCGCAGATTACGCACATGTAAACAAGGCCGATTCCGGTTCACTGAGATATTCTCTAAAATGAAGACGTAAGTCACGGGAGAAGAGTAAATTATGTTATTTTTGTTTTATTTGTGCAAAAAAGTATTCTTGTAGCATCGCAATGTTTTTACTATGTTTCTGGATCTGGGATCATTTCAGTTGTATTGCTGTCTATGGAGGGTCAGATGGCTCTCTGCTATCGTCAAAAATATATTAATTTGTGTTCTGAAGATGAACGAAGGTCTTATGGGTTTGGAACGACATGAGGATGAGTAATTAATGACATTTTTGACATTTTTGGGTGAACTAATCCTTTAATTGTAACTATAATTACAATTGTTTTTTATTTTTATATATTTTAATTAGTACTGTCACACAATTAATCACGATTAATCGCATCCCCCCAAAATTATTTGTTTACATAATATGTGTTTATGTAAATTTATTATGTACATATAAATATACACTCTATATATTATTGTTTTAATTTACATGTATATATTAAATATATTTAGGATGCAGTTTATATACATTATTATTATTATATTATATAATTTATTATATATATGTAAATATATTGAAAATATATCTTGTTTGTGTGTATTATATATACTTAAAAAATATACACAGTGTATGCACACATACAGGTCCTTTTTTAAAAATTAGCATATTGTGATAAAGTTCATTATTTTCTGTAATGTACTGATAAACATTAGACT
>JAUYWG010000029.1:1434349-1449413 GCA_034779775.1 Enteromius afrohamiltoni
AAAAGTCCAATAAAATCTTACAGAGTCCAAACTTCTCAATGGTAGAGTATATGACAGAACAAAAACTAAAAACTCTGGCCTTACCAGTCACCACCTCAGCAACATTGCAGTTGGGATCAATACTGCCAATATGTTTTGGATGGGCTGGGTTGATGTCATTGCCAAAAAGGAGAGCTGTAATAAAGAGAAAAGCAATTACAATAAAAGTCTATGAAAGCTACGGTCCAGTATGTGGTGTTTTTTAGCGTGACATACTGTGCTGGTTGATGAGCATGCGAAAAGAGATTCGGTTGGTGTAGAAGCGGTCCAAAAAGTACTGGATGTTGGAGCTGACAAACGGATCGAAACCAAACTTCTCTTTATATTCAATTACACCCTGGGCCATAGTCGGGACCACATCATTGTGTCTATTTCTGATCTCAATGAGAGTCTCCAGAAAGCTAGAAAACATTGACGAGGGAGAAAAAAGTTTATTAAACAAATGTTGCAGATCTTAAGAAGATAAATATAAATAACAGGGATTTAATTAAATATTGAAACAGTACTGATAATATTGGAAATATTCATTTTAAATTAGAATCAATAATAAAGTATTTAATACTGGCTTATTAACATATCTAACACTGACCTCGTCGTTATATTGTTTAGCTAAAGCAAACCACTTTTAGTATTTTGTATAAATAATAAAATTCATTGTATGTAGAAATGGCATGCGAGTAGGATTCTTCATTCTTCCTTTGTTTTTGCTGACCCAGCATGCATATTTGTTCTTTTCCACTGTCAGAGCAGCTTTCAGTCACTATCTAATTCCTCTGTTCTGAACTCTGGCCTAAATTCACCTCGCGTGAAAATATAATAGCATGCCATGCAACTGCCTGCAGAACAAGACCATCTAGATGGCACACAAAAAAGCAAAAAAAACCAACAAAAAGACTCCTACTTACTCATTCAGGGCATGTGGGTCTTCTGGCTTCCTGTTCTCGAACTCTAGAAGTTCAAAAAAACTTTGCATGTACCTGTGGAGAGATTTGGCATGGCTCAGGCTTCAGGGAACGTTCGGCTGATGACCTCGATTTTCAACTTATTTATACTCACCATTTCTGCACCAGTTTGACTGAAGGTTGGCTGAGGAGCTTGTCAGGGAGCAGATTGACCTCTCTCATCGTGTTAGCCAGACGCACCGGCAGCTCCTTCCGCAGGAACATGTATGACGTCTTCTCGCACGCATTATCCCTACCTGAAAATCAACCAGAAACATAAACAACTGGAAAAACACAAAGTGTTTACAGATGGAAAAGTGCTGAAAAATGCTTCATCATCAATACCCGAAACCCAAGACACCTGCAAAGCACTGCAAACAAAACAAAAAAAGTCATTTGAACTATTATAGCCCATCTAAACTGCTTAACTGCGTGTATCTTCATGTATATTATCATGCTACCTCTAATCTGGTAAATGCAAGGCATTTCAATAGTCATAAATTCTAAACTTTAATGTCATTACTTTACTACTGAAACTCCTGTGTATTCGGAAAACAGATATAAATAAAAATGACAAATTATGTGGCAAAAATTCACTCTTACTATTACTTTAGGCCTACAGACCGCACCAAGGTTTTCAGATGGAACAACACAAGCAGGATCCCTATAATTTATTTAAGATTGTAACTAATATCATAATTAGCCTTGTTGCATAAGCCTTTCCTCTGACTCATGTCATTATAACAGTCCTTTCTGTGCTATTAGTGTTTTTGTGCGACGGACCATTTCCAAACATTTAAATTAATTAAACTTTTATTCCTCCACAGCAATACGGTTTACGAAACTGGTGATTTAATGGCAGAAATGATCAATTTAGTGTTAATTACAGACTTAAAACACAATTTATTGTGACTAGCTTTTGTGTTTGACGTCACCGAGGTGTAGTCTACATGTTGTTCATATCACACACTTCATATTATTAACATAAAGAGCCTCTCCCTCTTATTAAAGTACTTAGAGGGAGTACAGTTAGATTAACAGACAGCTATTTTATATTCATATTATTATTATAGTTACATATATTAATATTATAACATGAGATGGTTCGTATGCAAACGAGTATACGACATCAACAAGTAAATAAAACCATAAATGTTTTAAGGACATACAGTGGGCAGAACATTTACAGACATATATGCCACTAATGATTCTAATGTGTATAATGATTTAGAAAACATCTTTAAAAGTTAACTTTGGAAAACATGGTGGAATAATAGTCATACAAACCACAAATATCCTCAAAAAATAAAAGACAGAAACGTGACGTCCTGTTTACTGTCCCAAGTGAACAAAGTTCTTGTTTACCAGATTTGTCGCATTTATAATCTGAACATTAAACATACACTAAAACAATGAGGGGTAATAAATCTGTTATTTTATGAGGCAATCAAAATAATCATGCCGCATCAAAGTAACAAGTGCTGTCAGTGCTTGTCAGTCTTCACTCACGGATGCTCTCGCTCGCACTTACCGAATTCCAGAAACTGTTTTATTGACAGAGGCGATGGTGAAAACCTTGAATAATACTCTATCTTTGGTAAATGGTCCTTCAGAAGAAATGTGTACAGTCTCATTGTGGGGGAAAATGTGAATCGACTAAGGCCAGGCTGGTTATGAAAAAAAATCCTTATAATGGGATCATGGCAGGGGTCGTCCAAAGAGTAGAGCTCACCGCAATATCCGTATCGGAAAATTCACCTCCGTTTCATATTATTTTCTTATATATTTTATAACAGAACCCTGCATTATACGATGTGTACCTTGTGTTTTCCCACACGGCCACTGTTGCGCTAAACAGCACGTACACAAGAGCGAACGCACAACCGAACCCGATTTAAACAGCGAACGCTGCGATTGGCTGATGAGAACACGGGAAAAAAAGGCAGTGCTTTGTAATTGGTCCATCCAGTTACCTGAATGGAACGCCTTCGTGGGAAGTTAGGTTGCAGGACAGCGGTTCATTTTTTGTTTTGGTTTTTTTTTTAAATGATATTTACGACTTGTGTATAACTTCCTGCAAAACCATCGTTTAATGCTATACGTTTATTAAAAATTCTGAAAATTCACCTTATACATACCTATTACCTTATACATACTAAACCAGCTTTGTCTAATTTAGTTGAACATGAAAAAAACGCCAGTTTGCAAATATATTTATTGTGTTGTTTCCCAGCTGTGTCCAGATAAAAGTGTTATTTTAGTATCACTTATATATTTTACATCTTAATACTTTGAGTCAGCTTTTACTATATTTTTCAGCTACGTTTTCAGTTTTTAATAACAATTTAATAAACTAAAATGTATTGTTTTGTTTTATCAATTTTATTACTTTAGTTTTTTTTTATTTAGCATTATGTTTTTTTTTTTTCATCCAATATTTATATTTTTTCTTTATTTCACCTTTATTTCAATTACCTATTTTAATATTTACAACAAAAGCAACAAAAGACATGATTACTGGAAAAATCTGTATTCAGCAATGGAAAGTGACAGATTTTACAATGCAAAGGGTAATATATCAACATTCAGTTAAGCAACATAAATGAATCCTGACCTTTATACAATTCCAAAAGTCTTTTATGCAGCCTACCATCAAGCCATAGAAATGACTTTATCTCACTTCATCAGGAATCTGCACAATGACTCACAAGATCAACTCAGGCTTTGTAGTCCTGATTCCCACACAATACAAAGTGAAACCGTCAATAGCAATCAGGGCCTTCAAAGCCATGGCTGACTCTACAGTCAGATTCTTTAGCAAAATAACTTGCAGTAACGTCAATAAAAAACAGATCTGGCAAAATTTTAGATGCTAGAAAATACATAGTTAATGACCATCATTGTTTTTAACAATCCAGCCGCAAATACATAACAAAATCTCAATTGCACACAACAGTCTGTTCTTCTCAAGCAATATCTATAGCTTTCTTTGAGGTAAGGACAGTCTTTGTCTCCTCAACTTCATCATCCAAATCTGGTATGGGGTCATACTGTCGTCTATATAAAACACGGGTCACTAGTGTGATGATGAACATTTCCACGATCAATAGCTGCTGACTCATCACTGTGAAAAGAAATTGAGGGTGAGAACCATAAGTCTGACAGACTAGGGAAATTAAAGAATTAAAGGGACGGTGCACTCTTGAAGGTCTTTCAAAAACTGTATGACTTTCTTTCTTCAGTAGAACAGTCGTAACACAAAATTATTATTTCATGCTATTTAAAGTTTGTCAACTCTTATCTTCATCCACTTTAATTATATGGAAAACAGCAGCTCATTCTGCTAAACTTCACTTTTTGTTTTCCACAGAAACTCATACAAGTATAGCAATAATTACAGAACTTCAATTTTCATATTAACTATCCATTTAATGTATAATTAACCATTTTACTCACAGTATCCACGGCTCTGGGACGTGTAGGGCGGAGCACAGGCAATAGTCCCGTTCATTGCCAGTATGTTGATGATAGCAGTTTGCAGCTGGCTGAGAATCAGCACCAACTATGGACAGATACATCTGTTGAATCACTGGCGACACTCATTCCAGCAATACTACACATTTATTATGTTCTAAAACTGAAGGTAATAAGTACAAAGAAAACACACAAACCTGATACATGGCATATTTAGGGACCATTTTAAGGGTGCGCAATGCCTCTCGCACATGCATGAACATAATGGCAACAGGCCATAGGGCGATAATGGTGAGAACGCCTATAAAGCAGTTTATATATATGGATGCTCCACTGGCTGAAACCTAAAGATCAGAGAAAGACATATTCTGCACTCCTGTTAGGTGTTGAAAATCAGGTGTTTAATTATTTGCACAGTCTACACTTACATCAGCTACATTGAAGTTGCCATTCGACCAGAGGACAATAGAAAGGATGGTTAAGACCAATTTCATCAGCGCAAACTGGTAGGACCCCAGTTTCAATATGAACAGAGATCGTCTGAAAAAGCAAAACACAACATTTGAAGAAACTTAAGTTTAAGTTTCGGTTTCGGTTTTCAGATTTGACATTCCAAGCTCACTCAAAGTTATCGCATTCAACTGTTTGTGCTGTGTTTGGTAAAGGAAGTCTTACATAACACTGATATAAAGCCAAAGCCTCCTAGGAGACACAAACTGCTCCTTTCTTCCAGATAGCAAAGGGTGCAACGGCCCTGAGGTGCCCATTTTAGGTTAAGCACCAAGCATGATAAAGACCTCATGTTTGCCGAAGAGTTGAATGCCCAGAGGTGCATTAGTGTCACCTGATGAAGTCTTAGATCCTCGCCACTGTCACCTTTGACTCGACTGCCCTGACACTACAGGATGTGAAAGAAATCTGAACTGAATTAAACTGGATAATGATAGTTATCTATCATAATTAATAAACTCTTGAATCAATTTTGAACCAATCTGAGCTGAAAAATGACAATATTACTCTTCTATAGACCTGCTTAAAGCTGAATTAAGCTTGTTTTGTAATTTGATGAACTTTGCATTATTATTTTTTGTACTAAAATGAGTTTAATAGTTACACTATTGCCTTTTTAGAACTGCTTTGCAGCTATAATTGTATTTATTTCATTATTGAATATTTATAGTGAATTTAAGATGGAAAGATATGGCTGCGAGGATAACTTTAGCGACCACCCCTCTCTATGGGGTTTTTGTCCACTGAAAGTTTTCTTTTTATTAGCTTTCATTAACACTTATTCAACCCACTGAATGCATATTTTATCCATCACTCCTGTGATTTTTTTTTATATTGCTCTACCCTGACAAGGGCCTATCATCCACACTTGTTTTTTTTCTAAAACACTGCTTCCCAATTTTTTGTTATTTTAACTTTTACTAATTCTTCAGACATTAAATCATTTTAAGGCCACCTTGGTCCCCAATTTGATACCGGCATTTCCCTACTGAATAATACCGGCAGTAGGGAAATGCCGGTATCAAATTTTCATGTTGCGATTAACAGTGAATGCTTTTATCACGGGAAAACGGTATTACCACAAAAAAAATAAAAATTACAGTATGACAAGTTTAATAACTTACAACAGAAATATACAATTTAAATATGATAAAACAATACATAAAAATGTATAAATTTGAAAATTTATACATTTACAATTAACTTAAATGTTAACTTAGAATTACAATTAACTTAGTTAAGGCATTAACAATAACAACGAGCAAAGCTACATTTGCTACATAAGTTATTCATCTTTGTTTTTTTATCTTTTTCATCTTTGTTATTCATGTTAGCTTGTTCATTAAAAAAAAAACAGTTGTTTAAAAATTTAGTTGTAATATGTTATTAAAAATTGAAATTAGGCCTACCTGAGATTATTGAATGTTTATAAGAACTAAAAAATAATTTAATCAATATCTAGGGCATGCCATAGTCCAGATTAAAATGCAAAATGATTTGTAATAAATAATTATTCTCTGTATTTTGAAGTGCCCATGATAACAATACTCTGCATATTCATATATAGTGATACGTCTCAATGTGCCGGCTGAATACCGGCACATGGCAGTGATTTAAGTCAAATCTTCTTGGGTCTGATGGCACGTGACACTTTAAGGTTTGCTTACCGTGTGATGGGGACGTTTGGCAAACATGGACAGCAGCAGCAGCAAGGTCCTGTGCTGATCTTAAACGCCTTATTCTCTGAGCGCTTGAGAAATGCATTGTCTCCTCCAACCTCTTCAATCATGAGAATCAGGAATTTGAAGACCACAATCGCAAAGTATCTGCCAATTCATTTAGAAATCAGTTGCACACACCCATAAGTTATTTAAATGGGTGTTTCACTTTCACTAAGAGTGAAAACAATGTTTGACTGCAACTGAATTACATATAATACATCATTTATACTCTAATGCATTTTTCCATGCATTCCATTTCACACTCTGGAAAAGTAGTGTTAAGAGGAAACTCACGTGGCTGATGTCATGTCAGTGAACATTGTAGCCTTTGGAACCCACATGCCCAAACAAGACATGGTAGCAATGACCTGAAAAAGATAACGATAAACAAAATGCCTTAGAAGAAGATGAACTTGAGACTCATAATCACTCATCCAGGCAGTAATGCACCAGGAATGACTAACCGTACCATTTCCTCAGTTTCCTTCTGGGTGGGATACAGATAAAGCTTATTTGTCGGTTCTAATTAGGAGTGATGAATTATTAAAAACTTTCAAATAATAGATTGTAAAATACCTAAAGGCAGGGATGGACAGTAATTTACAACATTAATAATAGAGCAGATAAAAAGGAGAAATGTTCGACTGCTAGAACTCACCGGTGCTGCTCCGGTTACCCAGATGATTATACTTTTCTTATTTGGAGGTACTTTCTTATAGATGTAAATGCATTCTTCAATGAAAACCAGCATGGACACTGTGGCCATTAAAGTAAGCACAGAGAAGAGGACAATGCCAAAGATATCCAGCTCTGAAAATCACAAACAACACCATTAGAAGATCCACATGGCTACTGTACATCATCGTCTATACTTCTTACCATTATGCTCACGTAAGCGTTGTTAAACTAAAACTTTTAAATACTTTTTATTAAACTGAAATAAAACTAATTGAGAATGACACAAATATTAGTTTAAGTTAAAATATTAAAGCAATATACAGTATATATATATTTATTAACTGCTAAAATGAAAATCGTTTTAAAAATGTAAACTATTTTTGGACCTATTAAAACAATGATAATAAAAATATTAAATAATAAAATCTTATATATATATATAAATTAAACTGGTAAAGACAGGCACTAGCATGGAATAAAAAGGACAACACTAGGGAGGCAAACAATTTTATAACTTTCCACATCATTTTTTTTTTTTTTTTTAGAAAATATAATAAAAGGCATAGTACGCTATCGATGTGTCTATTTATTTATTCATTTATTTATCACATTATTTAACTAATTGTATAATGCAATAAACAGTTAAAGGCATATTATGTGGAATAAAAGGACAATTCTAGATTTATGGAGGCAAAAAGTTATAACTTTCTAGACTCTTTTAAAATCATCACATCCTTTTGAAGCTTTATAAGTGACTTTCTAACTATCCATGTGTTTCCAGTCTGAATTAAGTATGCTGGAAAAATCTAAACTCATGAATAACGGTTTCACAACCTTGCAAAAGCCATATGTTGTGCTGAAATCCATACCAGCCCATGCATGCTGAAGCCATTTGAGATTGCATCACTTATTACCAATGTTGTTTTAATGATACTTTATGTTTTACACATCGTGCTGGTGTGTAGTTTTACACAATCCAGGTGTCCTGTGTTTCAATCTGTTCAATGATGTGATGTTTTCAAGCGTCATTTCCCAACTTCCCTACAAAAGCCTTCATCAGTCACAGTACATACACTTTCTTGTATGTCGTTTTAACAAGAATTCACAGTTCGTCTGAGGACAAATCAACAATTCTGTTTGCAATTACGCATTTTACTCTCATCCCTCCCTCTACTGCGAGTTTAAGTACAGGTAACAACTATCGAAACAAGAATGTGCTTTGACACATATATAGTCTAGCTCAGGAAAAAAACATTATCATGTACGCAAACTCAAGTTAAAGAGCACTGAACCACAGGACAATCACTTCTTATCAACAAGCAGTGGGAAGCAGTGTAAGATATTAACTACTGCTTCATTGGCTTTTTTTAAAAAAACCTTTATGAGTTTTTCTATGACCATATAAAAACAGACGACCGTCCATTTATCAATCAGTTCTTCTATCTGAAAAATGAATGGTGTGGACATCAAAGTCAAATACAAAAGTAACTGTAAATAATACACAAGATATCTTAACGTTAAAAAAGCCTTGCTTATATTCTGACTCATATGTAAATAAATAGCTAAGAAAAAAATCTGAATATCATTAACAATAAATATTAATTTATGCCAGTTTGGACTGATTAATTAGACAGCCTTATATCTAATGTTTTATGTTCTGTATTTCAATCGAAGGATTTAATTGCCACATTATAATTATTGTCAAATTACTAATTGTTAATTAATAATAATCTCCTTAAAATTCTGTAATAGTTCGTCTTTTGATAAGTAACTACTTTTTTTCTAAAAAAAATTGTAGATACTATTTACTACGGTGGTAAAAACACCAAACATTCTGCAGTAAGAGAAACTTTGTGTTTTGACTGAAGATTCGATGAAAATTAACATTCGAGAACTATGTAGAAATGGCCAACAAATTAAAGATACTTACGCATAATAACATCAATAGAGAACGGAGCCTCTTGTCTGCATCGCGGATCAAAAAGTGTGAAATTAGACATTTCCATCTTGACACTAAGCGTTTATTGACGAGGACCAGGGCAAACTGTAATCCGTGAAAACCCCGCTGTCCTTACCAAAGGGTCGGTTTCAGCATGCATGTAACTGATAAACTGAGAAGAAAGCAGGCTGTTTTGTAGACTTGGTGTGTTGAGGAACCCCAGCACTTGTTAAAGGGGCCGCCCATGCACGAGGTAAATAATGATGGATCACTGGCCAATGAAAATACGCTTTCATCCGACTACACTGCGCATGCGCAATAGCGTCACACTCTTACACATGGTCGCGGTTTAGGATAAATAACTGTAAAATGACTCGGTAAAGTAAAGGATAGACATTTTATTACCTTAAAAACCGAATACTATTACATAATACAATCGTGTTTATTGCAGTCACTGTAAACGTCAGTGTATATATACAAATTAAAACAAAGTAGAAACAAATGTGGGATTTTTGGTTTTGTTTCGTCTTGTATTTCTAATCAAACTACGGTTAAGTCGGTTTAGAGAAGGGATGAATAGATAGACTGTTAGCTGGAATATGCCTAGAATACACACACTATATATGTAATTGAAACTAAGGCGTCGTGTGTTAAACAGCATGAACACTAACTGGGAGGATTTAGGTTACAACTCAAGACAGAGCAAAGTTCACAAGCCTGCCAATTCATATACACATTTTGATAAAGATTGTTAGAGTATGAGGAAAGTATGTTTAACATGCTGAACTTGTGATTGGCAAGAGTTCAATGGCCTCAGTGCTAATAAGCTGGAAAGAGTTCAGGGTAAAGAACAGACCTTGACGCTCACACTCACACACACACACACAGTGAGAGAGAGGCAAAATATAATTGTTGTTATTTATTTATTTATTATATTTGTTGTTAATAATTATAATTATTCATAAAAAAGACATTTATTGTTATTTGTTACATATAAGCATGTACTTCATTCACAAAGTATCCATGTTAAAATTAAAAAATATGTCTTTGTTTCAACATTATCTGTAACATATGCATTTTAAAAGATGTAATTAAAAAGTAATTCTGCACATCAAATAAGTAACATGACATGCATTGAAGCACAAGACTTTTGTTTTTTATTTGATTGCAACAGAAATAAAGAAATCATACAAAGGACACCAACACCAAATCTTCTAGAATGATTTCATTATGGCTTCATGTTTACTTTTTCCTTGCATGTAATGAATGCAGGAAAAAGAATGAAAACAAGAATATTATAAAGGCTGTGTAATTCATAATGCATATCCAAAAGACTAAAAAACCCATTAAAACATTCTTTACCGATATACACATTCCTTAACACCACAAAAACAGCTAAAACATTTCACATACAAAATTACTTCCTGCAATCTTTGTAAACACTAGCAATCATCAGAGCTGTGCTGAAAGTCAAAATATGGTCACTGATGGTAAAAGCGATAAACTGGAATTTTGTCAGCACAACAATAGTCAAAGATGTTTTAACAAACAATAAAACCCATCTGGTAATACTTACAAGCCATTCAAAGTCAGATCTGTGACAGTGAAGTTTGCCATAAAATGCTGTAGATGTATAAATAAAATGATCAGTCTATCTAAATTCATGAAAGACTGCTTTGTTTTTCTGTATGGATATATTTTGTCTCTTTTTACTGGATTATTTACTTGTTTCACCCTCATTTACAACAATCACTCCAGAACAGTGACAGATATGCCTTGATTTGTCCAGGCATTGCTTTAAAAAAATCAGAACACAAACAAAGCAATCACCGCTGTTCAATTTGTAGTACATAAACGCATCTGGATTTCCACACATCAATTCCACATAAGCTCACGTTACAGTCACAGCTGACGAGCACAATTATTTTTCCACACTGGACCAAAGTATACAAATAATATAAATACACAAAAAGAAAGTTTCACCGCTTTGCAAAAATGGCTTAAAAATAAGTTCTCTGAATCTATAGAGCTATTTACAATGCTTATGTATAAAATATAAAAGGAAATAAAAGGTAAAAACATAATTTAATTGAGGATTGAGACTAATAAAGTCTGGTGGTACAATACCAAAGACCATTGACCGCGTAATACAATATCAAGCAGTGTAAATGCCGCCTGCTGGCCAGTTCTGATACTGCAGGAGGAACCTACAAAGATTTCAATTTGGTTTCCAAGATGACACTGGCTACACTGCACGAGCAGAGAGGTATTACTGACATTTTGTAAACACTCCTGTAGAGTTCAGAGCTCTGGTATTAAGCCCTTTATTTGGCATACGTAAAATGTGCACAACATTTCACACCAGAATCATCTCAAGACGATGACAAAAATAAAAGTAATAATAAAAGTCACCATAAATGAAGCAGCTTAATACACAAAGAACAAACTCAGTCAGTTGCAGGTATTTTTCCTCTGCCTGGACACACTCCGTTGCACTTTGTGAACATGTGCGAGTGTGTATATATTTGCACACATATTAAAAGACATTAACGAAGTCCAAAAACAAACAAACAAAAAAAACAAACAAACAAAAAAGTATAATATTCCATAATGTAAAAGTGCGAATGAGCACCTTGCGCTCTGAGGTGTCTATTAACTCTGGAACCATCAACACAATGGCACGTGGGATTCCAGATGAATCGCTGTCTTGGTATGGATCCAGAAAATAAAACATTTCCCAGCGTTCCCTCCAGTCAACAGCAGGGTACCAGATGTGGTGCATTTCCAGGTAAACAGTTACGAAAGTATTAGCGCCTGTATCAATTCACATGCACGTGAAATCTCCATGTCTTGTGAAGGCCTGAGCAACAAAACAGTTGGCTGTGCAAAAACAATGGATGTGAAAGACATGCGTGCAAATCTCTTTGTTAAAAGAGTGCAGCTACTATAGTTGAACGGGGACTGGGAGAATTTTTACAGATGTGAGGACAGATTTGGGATGCTCCAGAAGCGACGGGCAAAGAAAAGTGTTCAGGAGCTTTCAGAGAAAAAGAGCTGTTTAAGGCATCAGCTTAGATGGCTGTGATTCTCCTCAACAGTCCCCAATACTGGGAGTCAAAGGCACGAGACCACTGAGGATTCACCCCTCACCAGCTTCAGTCCTATTAAAAGGAAATGACATTGTAACTACAGTTTGTGGTCAGTAAGATTGTTTTTTTTGGGGGGGTTTGTATCAAAGGTGCATTTATTCTATAATTATTTATTCCTCCATTCCTTAAGTCTTCATTGTCACATGATCCTTCAGAAATCATCTTACTGACCTTATTGTATATTGTACAAACTGTATTGTATATATTGCATATGTCTACCTGGCTATGACTCGCTCTTAATGGAGATAGTGATGGCCTCACTTTCATCTGAAAGGCAAAATTATGTTCTTAGAACTTTTTTTTTTGGCATTCCTTACTAGAATGGTGCAAAATATGTAACTTACCAGACTTTGAGTTGTCTGTCTCTTTGTGATCTTCAGTGTGGTAATCGTTGCCCAACAGATGGTTTTGGGACTCACTGAGAGGGGTGGTTTGCTCAGCAGACCCTTCTACAGCACTGAGGGAAAGAACCACATTGAGAGTCCTATTCATCTGGTTTAGGATAGCGACCACCCAAAAGTAAAAGAAGAAGTGGCTCCTTACCCTTTATCTAACCCGCCAGGATGGAGACATTCAGTAGGCTGCTCTGGATCAACAGTAACCAACCGTGTAGGAAAGGAAAAGCCGTCTCCTTGACTATAGCAAAACAATCATTTAATAGATACTTTATCCAATTTTAAACTAGATTTTGAGAGGAAAATGTAATATTTGGCCATGCAAAACTGACTGCATTTATTTGGGTAAAACACAATTCAAGATATTTTAGATGAAAACTGGGAGGTTTGTGACCGACCGTCCCATCGACTGCCAAGGTGCAGAAAAGTATGAAAGACATCACCTGACTGTTCCCTCTGCCAACAGTGGTTCAACCGTAAGGAATGAAGCGACGAGAATACTTTTTGTACGGGAAGAAAACAAAATTAATAATAACTTAATTCAAACATTCAGAACCGTAAGTTGTATTTTTGTTTTCTTCCATAGAAAAAGTATTCTCGTAGCTTCATAATATTACAGTTGAACCACTGAGGGCAGATGGAGCATTCAGATGGCATCTTTCATATATTCTGCACCTTGACAGTCGTAATTGTTTGGCCCTCAAAGGGATATTCACAAGCCTCCCGGTTTTCATTAAAAATATTTTAATTGTATTCCAAAACCAACAAAGCTTTTACAGATTTGGAACGACATGGTGTTTAATGACAAAAAAAATTGATTTGGGGTATAGTAACCCTTTAATATTTAGACTCACCTGGTAAAGACAGGAAGTAGCCAGTACAGCTTCTGGTCCCCAAACACCTGAGCAATGTTCTTGCTGAAGCCCAGAGAAAATCCATTTTTATCAGGGCCATTTCTAAAGACAGGGGCTCTGAACGCTTCTGAACATAAACAACAACACAGAAGTGTGTTCAAATGCACACACTACCTCCTTTTTAAAAGTTTGGGGTCAGTAGTTAGTAGTCAGTAGAAAGGCAGTATTAAATTAACTGAAAATTAAAGTTCAACAATACTGTTTATACTGTTCAATACTGTTTTGACGCTGAAAATTCAGCTTTTGTATTATATAAATAAATTAAATTTTAAAACATATTCAAACAGTAAATAGGTATTGTAATTACAAATAATATTTCACAATTTTAAAGTTTTACTGTATTTTAAATGGTGAGCACTCTTACTGACCCCAAACTTTTGAATGAAAGTGTAGAACCACAACATGAAACCATGAGCTCTTGTGACCGAAGGCTGACTTATTTTTTTTCAAAACAAAATTACAAGGCCTGATGGAAAAACAAGCAAGGAACTGCTTCAAAGACTGCTGGACTGATCTGGTCTACACAAAGACATCTAAATGACCAGTTTACCAAAATAAATCTGAACAAGGTTTAGCCTGTGCACAGCAAGTCTACTGTTGTTGCTATGGTAACAATAGTGAGCTGTTGTCTAGAGGCACGACAGCTTTGTTATAAACACAAATCTATCTATACAGCACAAAGATACAGAGAAGTGAGTATGGTCAGGTGTGTTACCTATGGTGGACCTGTTTTTTCCCACAAGCCACAAGTGGTAAGTGAAGAGTGAAAGAATGCTGATGCAGAACATGGCCGCCACAAAAAAGAGAAACAAGACATGGAATTTGGCGTGAGACTCTGGCAGGTCACTCTGAGAGAGGGGGGAGAGAGAAAGGAGATCCGTGAGACAAAGATCAACAACCAGGAAGACATGGGCAACAGGTCACTCTGACACAACTTGACAGGAACGTCAGGGTCACAGGGTTAAGGCGACAAAAAACGGTTGATGTAACTCACTGCGTTAACAATGACACATTTACTAAACACTGTGAGGGATTACCTTCGGACAATTCTCTGCCGATTTCCTCCGGCAAAGCTTAGTGCAAACAGAGACAGACTGTTAGACACAGGAAGAGCACAGCGGGAGAGCAAAAGCTTCAGATGCAGAGAGGGGATTACAACAGCAAACAAGAGCTTGTCGAAACATGTACAGACGTGGCCAAAAGTTTTGAGAATGACACAAATACTAATTTTTACAAAGTTTGCTGCTAAACTGCTTTTAGATCTTTGTTTCAGTTGTTTCTGTGATGTACTGAAATATAATTAC
>JAUYWG010000029.1:1473352-1496067 GCA_034779775.1 Enteromius afrohamiltoni
GTGCAGATATTATAATGTAATATAATATAATTCCTGAATATACACTTTTTTTTACATTTATTAAATTAAACTGATTAAATTGATTGATTTTTTATTACATGAATAGTTTTTGGTACCATGGTGATTTTTTTGTAGACGCATGAAGTCAGTTTCTCTCATTCATACACTTCTAAGAGTAGCTTAAGTGGCTTAAGAGAAGCTTTACCAATTACCTTGTTTATCCGTGTCAGCCGAGGAGAAGGGGTGGGAGCAGAGCCAAGGACAGCTGTTATCTCCGCCCTAACTTCTCTGTGTCCACTATTCTTGCGCTGCCGTACCTGTCTCTCCTCGCTGGTCTGGGTCTCCCGGGCTTTAAGCCTGTAGTCATTTTCAGCAGAAATGTTTGCTGAAAGACTTGCAGAGTCTGAGAACGTAGACTCATCATCTGACACCTGTAATTTCTCCAGCTCCTTGTTGATCTTCTGCAAGTCTGCAACGGCCAAGCCGGTTTTGTCCTGCTCTGCACGGCCCAGCCCAGAACAGAGATTAAGGATAGTCTCCAGACGCTGACGTTCCTATGGATCAGAGAGAAACAGCATGTTAAAAAAAAAAAAAAAGTATCAAAACTCACAATCAGATACCTGGAAGAAATTATACATTTGGAAACCTGTCTCACCTTCAAAATGCAAATAGATTTACCTGCAGAAGTGATAAACATGTTTGCAGTGCAGATATTTCACAATAATAGCCGAATGGTAGCTTAAAGAAGAAAATTACTCTTACTTCTCAAAAAAATGTCCAATATACAAGCATTTTCAATTCTAAAAGCACTTTTGACAACCCAGAACTACGATCAGAGAAAGACCAGATGAAAACAACCAGGCACATACATCTAAAAGCAACCCTGGCTCATGAAGGAGTGCAATCGGACTGAAAAAACCCTGTATTTATCGACTGATATGGAAACGCAAACAGCAAGTTCAGGTGAGCATTTCCAGAGCCAAGAAAAATTATCTCACCGGTTCATATAGCTGCGAATGAACAACCCGGCATGTTAACAGTTATTAACTCCATAAAGAAGACATTTCCTTGTAAACCGAAACCTGGTCCGCAAAAACAAGCCCAGCATTTTTATGCATTCGAATGGCCCTATTCTTTAGAGCGGTCTACTCACCATATCAACGGATCCAGAGGTCAGAGGAAACATGGTGACCTCTACCTCACAGGAGGAGATCATGCCCTCATCAAAAAGATGAAATGTTGGGTTACGTTCCTTAGCGCAGCAAGTACAAATTACAGAGAGACATGAACAAACCAAGCCGGTGTCAGAAACACAAACCCTCTGATGGGAGGTTGATGAGTCGGTGGGAAGGGAGGTCGCAAATGGGAAAGAGAAAGAGGGGGCTCTCAGAAACTGGGCAGAGAGTGACACTAGACCCAATAAAAACACTGCTGGCACTAGACAGGAAAGGATATACAAATAGGAGCAGCGTGATTCAATCCTTCCGCTTTTATTCATGTCACGTTAACAGCTCAAATGCAAGAGTGAAGGGAAAAACTTGGGATCCTCTCCCCCAATCCTATTCAGTTTACATAAACTCTATCAGTGATAGAACTGCTCTGTTCAGTGATAGGATATTGTTTTACAGTGTATTTATTCTTGATATTGAAATCCATTTTCAGCTTATATAACTAGTGCTATTTATATTAAATGCATATGGCTCATCCAATGTTATTGCAATGTCCATGTCAAATAAAAAAAATGTAATGAATAAATATAGTCATTATCATTTTGATCTAACAATAATAATAAAATAAAAAGTTCTAGCTAGAAGCAAATGCAAATTTAATACTGAAACAGGATCGAACAGACAAAAAGCATATCTGTCAACTGACAGTCATTCATAGTCATTGGCAAAGCAATTCATATCATTGTGAGCAACATAAAAATTAGCAGTAATTATAAAAATAAATCTCAAATGCATGAAATTAACTTTTTTACATTGATTTTTTAAAATGCCTCTGCCATTTGGAAATGCTATTGTATAGTTTTCTCCAAGTATTTTAGACCTCATTGGGCTCTGAAACTGAAAAAAAAACAAACAAAACAGAACATGCTACGCAACTGTGCCAGTATGAAATGAGCGTGTATTTTTTGGACATGTACAACCATGGCCTGTAATATTACATTCCTCTGAGAAAGTATGTTCTTCAGAGAAACCAAGTGAAATTGTATGTGTGGATATGATTTTCCACCTGTGGCGGCCTTGTTTTCACTCAGTGCTGGCCTTGTAAAGATCACCAGCCTGTAGTTGTGGTGCTAACTAATGAGTGGGCGGCCTACGATGATGGTTTGGCCTTTGCCCAGCAGGGCGGCGCCACAGGTGGCCTCCCTTCACCACAGCGCACAAAAACTCTGTTGCCTTTCATTTGAACTCCATTGAGAGCAGCTGAGAAGCAAGAATGGGGCATGTTAGCATGGGCAATTTGCCAGGATCATCTGCAGCTGTGGGCGGCCTCCCAGAGAGACTGTTTTCGAGAGGCCGGGTTCAATGAAAGTGGATGTGGTTCTGGGCTGTCGAGCTGTCTATTAATAGGAGGTTTAGGCAGCCACACCTTCCACCGCATCCACTACAGAGAATCAGAGGGGCCTTCCGGCACATGGTGTGTTTGTTATAACCAAGAGGAATGCCAGAGCATAAGTTTGGCAGGAAGAATAATTAGGCTGCAGGTGGGGTCCCCCATATCTGAGCACACACAAGATCCCATATTGCAAGAAGAGTTAAAATATCACCTGCTTTTACCCCCTTATACCCACATGGACTATTTTATGGACTAGTTTAATGATGTCCTTACTATCTTTCTGAATCTTGCTGTCTATGCAATGTAAGAAAGCTCCCGGATTTCATAAAAAAATATTTTAACTTATCAAAAGATAAATGAAGGGCTTACAGGTTTGAAATGACATGAGGGTTAGTAATTAATGACAGAATTGAAACCCTTCCCTTTAAATGATAAAAGTTGCTTACCAGTCTCTCCACTTCCTGTTCCCGCAATCTTTCATCCCTCTGTCTCTGATGGTAGTCTTGCAGCTCTTCCTTTCCACTGAGAGAGCTGATGCTGCCCTTTCTCTCCCTGAAGCCACTCGGCGGACCCAGACCTGCTTTTCCGAACGACTGCTTTCTCTCCCCAAGACCAATCTCCAGAGCTTGTGAGGGGCCATGCATGGCTTGCCTGTCCAGTTCAGAGTAGCAGCTGGTGGATGTCAAACTCACCTTCTTGGCCTGGCGGGGGCTGGTGGCTTCTCCTGATGTCATGGTGACATCCGGCGGGGCTTCGATGTGTTTGATTCCAGGTTTATTGGACAGTGAGATGGAGACTACTTCAGAATGACCATTCTGGTGTTTGGAGCCAGTTTGGCGAGACAGCTGGCCATCAGGAGACCGATAGCTTGGCGGGAGGGTGAGATGAGTTTCGGCAGGTCGATAGAGGCGTGGTAGGGAGCGGCTGTGTGAGCTCATACCTGTAAGTGATCCGGCCGAGTACTTTCGTTGCCGTGGAGTGGGTTCGAGTCCTCCATTACGTCCTGCTTCTTGAGTGTGGAATCTACGAGACAGACGAGGACTAGAAGGCATGCTGGCTGCACCACTACCACCCACTGGTGTTGGAGGGAGGGAATCGGTCACACCGGTGGATGAGCCATTCCACATTGACAGGGCTGAACCTGAAGTCCCAGCACGACGACTGTCCGATGTATTGAGGAAACTATCCTGAGATTGATTCCGTGTCATGGGCCGAGAATAAGGAAGTGATGGGTCACGCTCTCGAGGGTCAGAACGACGAGGAGATGGAGGCATGCTACTGGACGAATGTGATGTCCCCTTGGTTGAAAGTGGTGGCCTTTCAGAGCTGTACAGTCGACGGGTTTGTTCTTGATAAGATATTGGGGAAGACGTGGTAATGGGTGACATCAGATTGGGTGTGGTGGGAGGAGACTGCGTCATGCTGAAATAGGAGGGGCTTGAGTCCCCATTGGCTCGCAAACTGTTCTCCAATGCCTGCTTTTTTTTTTGTAAAGTGTCCATCAGATCCCGCAGTTCAGAGACAGAGCGCATCCCTCTAGATCCAGAGCCACCCAGACAATGGCTGAAGTCGCTGCTAAACTTCAGATAATCTAAAAATAAACACAAGAAAGGTTCTTCAGAAGAATAAAAGAGAGTTTGTTACACGCCGCTTCGTTTGAAAAGGTCAGACCATTACAAGCATGAGGAAGTGGTTATGAGGAGTTATATAACTGTCTACTTGGTTCTTGTTAACTCCTGGAATTGCATTAATTGTTTGCAGGAGTATGAGGAGCCCGGACTGCTGTACCTGAGACTTGTCTGACCTGTAACAAACTGGAACCAAAAGATCATTTGTTTTCCCTCAGGGTCCAATAAATTGGGCCTGTCTATCTTGCAGTATTTAATGTGGCGTTACAGCATAAAGCAACACAAACCTAGTTAGTTAGGACATTTTCTAAACCAGAAACTGACCAGCATGTTCTAGAAACATAAACTGACTATTCTACATAAGTCTACTCTATAGTGCATACAGTAAAAAATAGCACAGTGAGCTAAACAAGGAGCACAAAAGACACAAAAAACATCCTTATGTTTTGTTTCCTTTTGAAATAAATGTAGATGTCCATGTTTAATTTGTCCTTTATGGCATCTCTCTCCTTCACAGACACACTTTTCTCATCTGAACGAGATGCACGCTTCACTCCGCCAAGACAGCGAAGATCAAAGGAATCCCACTTCAGATGACTGACGTGTATGCTCATAAAACACATAAACCTGCACATGCCAAGAAAAAACCCTTTATCTCTTTAAGGTGCATGTGTGCATACATTAGGCTGGAGCAGAGCTAAAATCAGGGAGGAATCTCTCACGTGAAGGCCACAAAGGAAATAGAGCAGAAACTGAAAGCTACATCACAAGCATGGCAGGGTGGGATGAAAGGCATGCAAGCTCACACAAACTTTAACCATACATGGGGAGGTTCTGGCTAACCATTTAGTGACAAGCTTCACTTTTATGACTACTGGAGGAAACCGATGCATGCTGGTGTATATACCACACTGGTAAGGCCATCACCCCTATAAACAAACTAGACAGCTACGTAAGGGTTAAAGTTTAACTTATATCAGTATACCAAGTTCAGTGAGGCCCAGAGTGTGTGTTTTTCCCAGGTTTGCTATGTACGAGTGGGTGCACATTTGTTTATGTGAAGATTCATTCCTGCAGTCTAGCAACACAGTGTAAGTGAGGGAAAGACTGAGAGGAGGTTGCAATGATTTATGTCACTCTCTACACCTTCAATCCCTGTTCAATCAATCAACAGGGAGAATCCAAACCACATCTGTGTACAGATCACACATTCCACGAGACAGACTGGCTCCCTGAGTGTGTGTGGGTTAGATATACTCTTACAAAACTACCCTTGGAGATGTACTCAACGGTAAAAGTCATTCATATACAGTAGATATAGATATATACTGTTAAGCCATGGTTTTACTTTATATATCTATAGGAAAAACTTTTACCATACGCATACAATATATATATTTTTTTTATTTTTAGGGTTTGAGTTGTCATTAGTCTAGCAATTGTAATTCACATTTGACATAAAATAATTATTTGTGGCGCGGAAGCGGCATACCATAAAAATGATAATATAAATATATATATATATATTTACAGTTTAATGCTGCACAAAGGCGGTATAAATTTATATGCAATTTATGAATACAGCAAAAGAAAACTATAAAATAATAAATAACATATATAAAAGTACCGGCAAGGCATTAATGCATTTACAAAAAAAAATAATTATATATATAAAATTACAGATAAAAAATATGGAAATGTATTTACATATCATAAAGGCATTTGCTCCAAAAAATAATGCTGTGGGAATAAAATTACAAATAAAAACAATACAAGTATTTTTTTTTTTTATCTGATACTATGGGCTTAGGTGGGTCAGCTGGCATATTTTACAATGGCTTTAAAGTGGCATTTTTTTACAGAAATTCAAACAGAAATTGCTCCAAGCAGAGTTTACTTGGATGTGTAAAGATGCATTGTCTGTAGAGTAGACATTAAGCACTCTTAAAAGAATTCTGCTACATCAAAGGTTTAGAGGATCCTATTTCAGTCTGCAAAAGAGCTGTGACAGATAACTGAAACCATGTATAACACAAACACACACGCACACACAGACAGAGAAGATCTTCCATGGATGTTGAGCTGGCATGTTGTGATATAGGATACAGGCCATATGTGCGTACAAATGATTAGTGGTTTCAATTCCTGAGGGGGTTTGTGTGCATAAAATGGATAGTTAAAGAAGAAAGATAAAGAGAATGAAGGGAATGTGATATTGATGTTAAGAAGGAAAGGTTACCTGTGCTGTAGACCAGCGGAGAGACAGGGCTCTTCTGAGGCAGCATGCTTTTCATACGGTTGGCCTCCTCTGGATGGTTAAAGCGAAATATATAGGATTTACCCAGACAGAGTGTGTAACCTGCAGAGAAAAGAAAATAAACACACACATGGATCAACCTGAGAAAGACCAGATTAGTGTTCACATCACTCAAGTCCATAGTTCATTGAAACCAAAAGCACTAGAAATCTTCCAAACAACACTGAACCCTATATGGTTCACTTTAAATCAATCTTTCAACCTCATAATTCAATTACTCAGGTCGTCAGTCAGCAAATTCTGATTAAGAAAAGCTTGTGTTTTACCATAAAAACTGATTTATACATCAGTTTTTCCTTATTGTCTCTTAGCAGAGTACTACATCCTGAGAGTCTGGGTCTGCTCTTTCCACTAATGTGAAATCAGAGACCACAGAATGGCAGATAGATGCAAGCCTGGAAAATAGTCATAGAAACCGGAATAACAGCTCATGGAAAATATGCAGGACCTCTTTTTCCTCCTCAGTGAAACCCCAAAAATATTTGCCTCAGTGGTCTTTTCGCTGTGAGGATCTAGGAACTGGTGTGAGCGAAAACAATTCGACCAGAACAAGAATTATGAATGGGAACTGTCTGTAAATTAGCACTGGTTTTCAATTCATGAGCAGAAACCTAATGAAAGAAACACCTTAAAAGTATTTAACTTCAAACAAGGCAAAAACTGGCTGAAAAGATTTGTTAAATTAGGTAGATTTTCTGACATGATTTTCCAGCACTTTTAGTCACCACATGCAACAAAGATGAAGAGCTCACTGAACATCCAGTCGTGTGTGTCATTATCATGCCAAACCCTTGACACTCAGTCTCCTAAATCTTTGGTACACTGGAAGAACATTTCTTCAAAGCTTTCTCCAGGCTTCCCTTTAATGCATCACAGAACAGACAAATACAGTTTGAGTTGCGAGATGCACTGATTTCATAACACCAGATGGACACAATGTGCAGGAAAATAAAACCTGGAGTCAGTCAACACACTTCCATAGGCATAACACGTCCAGAGGAACACTCATGAAACAGAAACATAAACAGACACACGTGTGCACACACTCGTAAGTGTTTAGTCTACACAGCTGTGCTCCTAAGGCTAAATAAATACACTTGCAAAAGAACAAAGATGTACACGTATAAGCTTTGGCACCCGAGGTGACCGTATTCCAATTCTGTTTCATGTACTTCCATGCAGAATACATTTGTGTAGGTTCATAAAAATGTTTCCAAGACTTTGATAAAAAGAGTTTACACTTGTGCTTTATTGCAAATCCTTTCCTGCCCTTCTGCCCCACAAATTAATCCACAAACACAGCTGCTGCATCCTATAAACTCTCTCTTCTAAAGTCAGGCTTGGATTAAAAATAAGAGTCCTTTGATCACATAATCAAATGTGCATGTTACGTTATGAAGTTCCCTGTTCAAATTATTGGATTAACCCAGCACCACAAGGAAACAATCGTATGGTACATATAAAACATTTAATATATATGTTTAGCGCTGTCAATTAGAGAAGAGAAACAATTAAGACTACAGCATGGATATTAGATAAATGTTTTTTGCTAATTAAGAAGAAAGCCAGTATCTGGCTTTTGCTCAGGAAACCTGATGGTCACAGTTTATGTGCTGACACTAAGAGAAAACAACAATCACATACTCCAGTCAACCATATGATCCACTTAAACATTTAAGGAAAGTTCAAATTATAATAAATGCAAGCATTAAAACCAACAATGCTTTTTGTTTTAATTTTGAAATTAGATTTTCCATTGAATTAGGTTACCAAAATAAGTGGTAATTTATTACAGTGCAACGTGACTAACAAGTGTAATAAGTCGTACTTGGCAATCATTTACATACAGAGCTAATGTAAATGCTGTGGATAAACTGTGGATCGTCATATGTAACAGGCAAATGTGGGAATATTGTATAAGAACAGACAGCACAAAAAGTGGTATGACTCTATAGCCTCATATGACGTCACACATGTCAGTAAATTAGCAGGTTAAATGTTGACATTTAAAAAATTATGATAATATATAAGAAATATAAAAGCTAGACGGCTCACCCAAGCAGATTCAACAGCAAAGTTTTATTATTAAAACATTAAGTGATATTTTGACGTGATACTAAAAAAAGAGAACATTCCTGTTATAATGAACGTCGCAGTGAGCGAGCACGCAATAAAAACGTTTACGTCCTTGACTTGCAGTGGATTCGGTGTATAAGTCTAAAGCGCATATCTAATCAGTTTGCTGAAGAAAACAATAAATATGAAAGAAAAACAAACCTTTTAGAAAGTCCCATTGAGCTCTGCAATCAGAGTTTGATGCCGAAATCTTTGAACCGCGTGCGTTTCACTGTATGATAAACACGCGTCTCACGCGACCGCTTCACTTTCCTCCTTTCCTGAGGTCAATGAGAATAACGCGAACGCTCCAAACCCAGCCTAAAGGGGTGGTGCTCTTTACAAACTCAAGTACAACACGGGAGGAAAGTCCAGCTGCTGTTGAATGCAAGTCAAAGCTTTTGGTTTCAATTAGCTGTGTTACCGTGAACACTAGCAATCTCGAAATTCACCCTGTTTGTTAAAGCAAACACTTTAAAAGTAAGTGAAAGGGGCGATTTAACCCCACCCCTCCTTTTTCTTTGTCTACCTTCTCAGAGATAAAGTTACCTGACAAATCTATTTGAACAACTTGAGAAGAAAGATCCTGTAAAATGAAATGTACAGAATCGACCGAGTTTGCACTTTTTCAGGATCATTGTACAGCCCTCTGTGGGATTTGCCTGTTTGAGCAACTCTTACTGAAATCAATGGAAATCAATTATTCCTCTTGCACAAGACTGAGCATGATCTTGTTCAGTGTTCTGACCTTTCCACATCACTGATGTGAATGTCAGCAAAAAACCCTGCTTGCATCATCCATGATGCTGTAGACAATTAAAAATCTTATTTCAGACTGGCTCAAAACTCAATAGAAAAAAGTAAAACCAATAATAGATGCCCTTCTAAAATGTTAAAATATATTTTTCCATATAGCCTACTGTACATGGACCCACGTATACTTTAAAAAATGTTTCTAGTATTAATTTGTTGAATTATAAACAAAACAAAAAAATACAAATACAAAAAAATACAAGAAATATTTTTAAAAAATTCACTTTATAAATACTTTTAGAAAAAGTCACCTATATGTTTCGGTATTCTTTTAAAGCCAAAGTCTGTTTTCAATAGTAGGATTTCTACTGTTTACATACCAGACACCTTAGTCAGGATTAGATAGGTACCCAACAGATTCACGCAGTCTGGAACAGTCTAATTATAAATTGAGTCTGACACCAATCAAAGAATTTGCCAATCAAATGAAAGTTTTTGCAATTGCCTGGGGCGAAGTGACGGCACTTGTTGCGTCACAGTGAGTGGAGGAGGTGGAACAGACCTCTAACAGAGCTCTGCTGATTATTACCAGCCCTGTAGTTCACGTGCTCTCAGTTTTAATCTAATTGACTCAAAGCATTTAGAGTCAGGGGAGGTTAGCCTCAAATATGCCTCTATTTCTCATTTACAGAGCATCCTTTTATAACTAGCATGTGGTGTTTTTAGCAATACAGATGTATAAAATGAGTTCTTTCAAAACTGGTCTCTTTGTTGTTTTCTAAAAGCATTCAAAACAGAAAGAAATGTGTCTTCATTTGCATCACAGTCGTGCCTATTGACAGTCTCTCCCACAGAAACAAAGACAGAAGCGGAGGACACATTTCGTAACCCGTCAATATTTGCACTTCATGACTGAAAAATGTCAGAATAAGTCTGGTAAATGTTTATCTGACTCGCTCTCACTGAGATGCGTAAGAAAATAGGCATAGAGAATGATGGATCGTTTGTTGAGGAACTCGCTAAGGCTAAAGAATGCAGGAATTATGGGAAAATACAACCTTGGGGAAGAAAAGCTGAGCTCGGTAGCTCACTCTATCACTTCTGGAAGCTCTGAGTCACAGCGTCGTATTAAGAAAAGATCCAAAACCACACCAATTAAACTCTGTGTGACGTCCAGAACCAAGACACCGCTGGAAAGGCACATTATGCATTTTCAATACATAACGCACAAGGTTATAAACCTCTTCCCCTTTTCATTTACTCAGACACTGTGTTTTCCAAAATAAACAAACAAAAACATGCATGCTGTAAATGCATTTTCAGCGCTATCATACTGTGGTTACCTTGCGTAAGTTGTGTGGGTCTGGTAACAGGAACACCATCGAGTGAACACAGGTGACCGCATGGGTCAAGAGTGACAACCCCTCCTCTGTTCTCAATCCTGCAGTGCTCTGCTTCAATGCCGGCACCCTCAATAGTGATGTCCTGAGGTACAGGGGCATTGTCACGGCCTATGCGTGTTACTCCTGTAATAAAATGCAATTCAGTTTGTAAGTGTGAGCTTTTAGTGCCGCGGCGAGTTTGATTTAAATTCATGTTGACTGCAAAAAAACAACATGAGTACTGTTAATACATATGTCTGCTGTGTGGTTATCTATATTTAATCAGTTCATCCATATATCCTGCATACTGTGCTGCTGTAAGTTTAACCCGATAGTGGCAAAAAATTCTGACCAATTCTGAGGCTTTACATTTTTACCTGCTGGGGCTTTTTAAATAGAATTTTGATGAAAGTGTACACTTTAAGCAGGCTTTTTAGAGTTGTCAGTGATTTACAAGCAATGTTAAGGTAAGCTGGCTAGGGCTCCAGACTAAATATTTTTAAGGAAAAATATTTTAGGGGTTTATTTGGGGTATATTTGATATAAATTTAGTTAAAACAAATTAAGTTAAACTGTGGCTAGGGCTCCAGACTAAATATTATTAAGGAAAAATATTCTAGGATGTGAATTGAGTTTTAGTATTAATTTAGTAAAATAAATAAATATATATATGGTACTTAGTCTTACTAAAAGGTTGTCGCATCACTATTCTAAACAATGACCAATGCTATTTAGTTTTAATATGTTTTTCTAATTCATCTCTGTTAATTAAGTAAATAATTCTGTTTATTAAATAAATAAAAAAATCTATTACAGTAACAAGTTTTTAAATGACTGATTAAAAAAGAATCAGTTCAAAAGAGTCATTTGTTTGTGAACTGAACTCTGCTTGAATGCAGAAAACCCTTGCATTTTTTTAGACAAAGATGCATCCAAAATCAGTTAATGATTTCGTAGCCTTTTTTTTCTTTATTTTTGACAATTTTAGTCACTGCTAGGAGACTTGTTCCTGGCACGGAGATGAACTGTTAAGGAATGATGTGTGTGTTTTTGTTTTGCATTTCCACTCTTCTCTGACCTCTGCTGGCTCACGCACTCAACCAGTGACGCAAATCACCCCCTTACAGCTTTACTTCAACACCTCAGTCTATTACTAACGGATATGCTCAAATATTTGCTCTTTTTATATCAAACCATAATTAGACTGCCTCGATATAGCAAGTTTAAATCAGTCTTTGTGTGTGTTCAGCCCCATGGCGGTACTGTAATACTTGTGACTTTATTACTTTGTCCCACTGGGAGGAAGTCAGCTTGACTCCTTGTCCTGTCTCTATTCTGATAGGTTGTATACTTAATTTCCTGCACCATTCTCAGATTGCATTCCAGCGTTTACCATGGCAACCGTGATAAGAGGGGCGAGGAATGAGCAAGGGCCATATGCACAGACGTGGCGTCAACTCTGACACCTGTGTGTGTAATCAGAGACAGGTGGGTCCTTCTTACTGCTAATAAAATAAATAAAATAAGATGTACTGGCTTTACATCCCATTCTTCCGCCCTCTTCCTCTGTGATAACCTAAGTGCACTAACAATAAAAGCAACATGCATCCACAGTTGCATGAAGGCACACACAGACAGGGGGTTATTTACACATCTATTCTTTGCAGGCTATTGTTCACGGTTATTTGGGTTTGTGTGTGAGGGAGGGAGATCGGGAGATAGAATAAAAAAGAGAGGAAAAAAGCACATACCCTCCTTAAGAGGTAGCAGTGTTATGGCTACACTGAGTCTTCCACTTCCCAGACTGACCAGGTGAGGGGTCGCGGTTTGTACCTTCAGTCCTTTTCCTGTGTCAATCAGGTCTAGCGGTGGACTCTAAAACAGTGCATTACAGTTGATTAACGGTTCATACCTCAAAAAACTAGAAATGTAGAAATGGTCTACTAACCTTAGGAGAACCAAGGCTCTGATCTGACTCCAGGCAGTTTGACTCTGTATCCTGTACCACACAAAAAGAACAATATGTTTAAACATACATATTTTATAATCATCAAAGGGCTTTGCAGACCTTTAAAGATTTAACTCCTCAGGAAATATGACATGTACTTAACCTAAATAGTTATCCTATATATTTACACTCATAATTGTTTCCTAAGTGGAGAAGAAATACACATTTAGCTGGTAAGATTTCATAATATTTTTTTAAAGAAGTCTCTTCTGCTCATTATGGCTAAATAATTTTATGCTCCGGATTCTTTAACAACAATTTTGAGTCTTTTGTAACATTATAAATGTCTTTACTGTCCCATGTAATAAATGCATGGACATGTATGGAAAATTTGAAATTTAATTTTTGTTTTTCAGTGTTTCTACTGTATTTAATAAAAGGAAAAAACTGACCCAAAAATAATTCTAGTTCTATTACAATTTTATGGTGAACTAACCTCTTAAAATAGCTGTAATAAGTTCTAATCAATTGTCCTTCCACTACATCTGTATGATGCTTAGAAATTTCTACTTTAATATTTACTCCCAACTAAATGGTTTAGATCATGTAAAGCCAACATTAGCAAACAAATGCTGGTTATCTATCAGTTCTAGCTTGAAGACCAATGAGTGAATCAAAATAAGAAAAAAGCTATTATGTTTAATGGCACTCCAGCAAAAAGATAGGTACAGCAAAGGCACTCACAAACATCCCCTGAGGGCCATAAACATCAGAGTGAACATACTCACACTCTCTAATCCACGTAACATAGGTTGGAATGTGTGTGAAAACTACCCCAAAGGAGCCAGAAAACATAGAGGGAGGAAAAGGCAGGAATGTTCCATGCCTATTATTTCCCACGAGTCCCTAGGAGTGTTTGGCATACCATGCCAATGGAGACGTAGTGAGAAATGACTTTGCTTTGGTCCTGCCATCAGAGATTTGCAGTTACCATAGAGAGGGGTTTATTTTGCTAACCCTTCTCATATGCACACTCATATATATATAGAGAGAGATGTAGCAAAACCTATTTGGACACTTAAGACACAGTTAAGCTGTAATAGTTCATATTATATAAAAATTGGCTGCATAACTGGTTCAAATTTTAGATTTGTTGGTAAGTTTGACACATTTTTCATACTATGAGTCCTTTTATGTCTTAAGTGTTTCAGAAAAAAATTTTGGTTCTCCAGACCTGAAAGCAGGAATTGCATGTGCCATTCCCGCTCAGCCTAAGAGGAACATCTGACCATTACCGCCTCACGCTGTTCCCGTTTCCTCAGATACAAAATCTATTTCCTGAATGAGGTCATTGCTGTTCAAACACTCTTATTTCCAATCCACACGCCAGGGTCCAATCACAGTGCACCCACACCCTATACTACTGTTTGCCATGTGAGTAACATGTTAGTACAGTTATGCTGATACGTTTGTACACTCGGAATCTGTAAGATTGAAAGTAATCATAAAAAAGCCATTTTGTTTTGTTTTATTTAACACTGCTCTAATATAGATATGTAATTAAACGGTTAATAAACAAACATATATGCACTATGCATGAAATATGCTTAAATATGAAACTGCACTTTTTTTTTACATTTTGGAGCTGGTAATTATTATAATCATTATTTTTTCTTTAATGCTTTTGAACAAAGCATATTTTGCCTGCCAAGTCTGCAATTATTTAATCAAAATAAATAAATAATAATATAATAAAAAAATATTGTAAAACCATTTTATCAAATTAATTTAAATAATTTAACAATTTAACAATTTTAAACAGTTTTCTTTTAGTGCTGGAAAATGATTAATCGCCATAGGTCACCTCCAAAATTTGTTTAAATAAATATGTATTTACACTATGTATATTTATTATGTGTATATATATATATATAAAGGCACACACATACAGTATATATATTACAAATATTCACATGTATATATTTATATTCCTATAATTATTCATGTATTATGTAAACATAAAATATTTTTCTTAAATATATGCAATATGTGTATATATATATATATATATATATATATATATATATATGAAAAATAAATGACACACACATATATATTATGTAAATAAACATGTTTTTAATAAATAAATAAATAAATAAAAATATTTTTGTTACTTTTGATCAACCTAATGCCACCTTGCTTATTAAAAGTAAAATAAAATAAAATAAAATCTAACTAACCCCAAACTTCTGAATGATGGTGCATTTAGATTTAGGTTATCTTTTACTACAAACTTGTCTGAAGTGAACGGAAATTGAACAGCACTGCAAAAAGTTCTTTAAGTCCTTCAAGATATTTAAGACCCTAAGTTCACGTCTGGCCACATCCCAAGAGGGCACTTGACAATAACATGACCTACTTTACAGCTTAACAACAACTGCACATGAACCATAAACCCCTTCCTCAACTTTCTTTGCCCTCTTTCCTGACAGGTAGACAGGCATGTTCCTGCAGGAATGTCCCAGTGTTTTGCTTCTGAGAGATCCTTTGGTATGTCACCCCAGGATCAAAATACCATTTACATTCCTCTCCAGCACGTCTCCATCCAATCAGCTCTTGGGACTAGATGTGGGCAAATGTGGGGCGATAAGGGCAGGTTTGCTGTTTAAACACTAGCTGATCTTTGTTAGATGACCCTGACTATGGCTTTAGTTATCAAGACCTCTTGCTTCAGGTAGAAGCTGCAATGTTCAGGCATGTTCAGACATTTACAGAAAACAAAGAAGCTAGACTGTTCATAAAGACTGAGGAGGGTTATTTACACGCAGGAAAGAAATCAAATAGGGGAAGGAAGAGGGGGAGAGTGTTAATTTGAAAACAACATTTATTTTATGAGCCACTGAGACAGGGTGAAAGATAAGACTGTGGAAACAGACTAAGAGAGAAAGGAAGAAGCGTTACAAGAACATTACAGCTTTAGATCTATGCTGAAGAAACAGAAGAGGCAGACGAAGCCAGAATTTGACACAAAGGGCTTTTTGAGTCCTTGTGCTTTATGCAAAACATGATGTGGGAGGACATTCCTGACAACTCCATGGACTCAGCTGTAACGCACATGGATGATCAAAGAAGGATCACACATTCAAGTCTCGCCCAGAGATGCAGGACGGATGGTGACAGCCACACACACGGTTAGCATTTCGGCGGACGGGTGGAACATTTAAAAAGGGAAATGGTCTGTCAGCCTCCCCCTGTTTTTATTCCTTTCCCTCATCAGATCTAACTAGAATGCTGGCAGAAACACGGTCATGTTCCAGATCATTTCTAAATGCGTTTGGCGTAGGCCGATCTTGGTTGTGATGGGTGGGTTCATCTTTCTGCCCTACATATGGGCTGTGTTCAGAATGGAATACTAGCTAACTATTTACTGCCATCACTGCCAAAAATAAAAAGTTAGTTATTGTCAACTATGGTTCAATGAAGACCTTTTACATTCCTGGAATCCTCATTCACTGAAAGATTATTTGGGGTGAATAATACTTTATGTATATGTTCCCTAGGCAAACGGATCTTCTAGGGTTCTTTTGTAAAAATTGAATGCAAAAAACAACAACATTAAAATATGAGGCAGCTCAATTCACTAAACAACTCCTATGAACCATTTTTAGTGAATCAATAACATGCAGCACGAGCAGTGTCTGATTCATTAACAAAAAACTCCAATAAGCCTGTTCCTTTAAGTGAATCAAAATTTTGCAGTGCAACCAGTGTATTCTGATTCTTGGACAAATGACTCTTGTGAGCAAGTTATATTTTTGTGAACCTAAACTGTAGGTGATTGTAAATGTTCTATTTACTAAATAAGTGAACCATAATTGTACAATGCAGCCTGTGTTGTCTGAATGACTCTTTTTTAGTAAATCAAAAATGCACATTGCTACAAGTGTGTCCTAATTCATTAACAAATGAATCCCTTGAGCTGGTTCTTTTTATTGAGTGAAAAACATGCAGTACAATCAGTATAGTCTGATTTCCGAATGAATGAATCCTGTGAGCCAATTTTTTAATCTAAAAGTTCAAAAAGTAACTAACCTTTTTAATAGGATTCAGTCTGACAGGCCTTCATTCAGTCTTTTGCTGAAACAACTTCTGACTTACTAAACTGAATGTTATAATGATTTTCAGTGATGTCCATGTCAAAGAATAGATTAAAGCATGTTTTGTGCTCAGAAATTATAGTGCCATGTTAAAGAGATACTTTGACATGTTTGCTTTTTTTTGGGCTCATCACCTTTTGATTAAAGGTCACCCACTCGCTTCTTTAACAATATCAGCATAGAAAACCCATCTGATCTCTCAAAGGTGGCGAAGCAGAGCTTCTTATATAGTCCAGTCTGTCACATGTAACAATGATCACAGTGTGCCTGGACCTCAGCTTAATATGGGATTCCCTTCATGGCTGCAGCTCATTTACGAAGGGTTGAAGCAGCCCCCTTGCTTCCCCTGGACACACTCAGTGATGCGAGATCTTTTAGGTATAGACAAATCACTCTCTGTTCTGAGTTTCCTCCCCTTATAGTCTTTCCCTGACTATCAGGCCACTGAAAATCATTATGTTTATAAGCAGGGTAATATTAATCCAATTATGTTTAAAAATAACAAGAGTAAAGTATAAAGACCATAATTGGGATAGCAATTTGTAACAGTTTTGTAGCAGGACAGGTGAATGTGATTTGTGGATATTTTGTTTTTTAATTAAAGACTTGAGGAATTGAATAAATGATTGGTCTGCACCGGTATAATGCAGTATTTTTTAAATTGTCTGAAAAAACATATTAAGACCTTTTAAATCATTAGCTCAAAATTCCAAAGTTAACAAATGGAAGAGTGTGGAATGTTATTACAGCTGTATCTGGCTGCAGGAATAAGAACCATAAGAAAATCCACATTAGGCTGTGAAACCATACGTAATATTATTCCTCTAAAGCATAGATTTCTTTTACCGTAATATGTAAAGCATTTAACACACAAGCCAAGCCAATTTATAAAGGTTAGTCTATTTGAAAACTTAAACTTCCTTGGTAAACATTATACACTCTACAAGTTTATTTTAGTTTATTTTAAAAGGTTAGTCTATAACCACTTGTTTTGATTCTTAATAATATCATTTTATACATGTTGTTTAAATATGAATGTACTATATATAGTAATGTACTATATTTTTTTGAATAATAAATCATTTTATATATTTTCTAGTTTAATTATGCTACGTGTGATATAATGTTACATATGTTATATATTGGGTAGTTGATGTAAAAAAACCCTCTAACATTAAAAATAAACCTCACTCATGCTATTTGTATCACTTAGAATGAAGATAAATTTTTCTTACATTATTTGTATGTTAAGTTTATATTTTTGCTATGTCACACCATAGGACACATTCCAATTTTTATTTCTTAACAACCAATATAAATATTTAATATAATATACTGATTGTATGTGTGTATACATCTATATATATATATATATATGTATGTATATTCCTTTTTGGAAGGTGATTACATGTATCTAAATTCATTGCTCTTTATTGGCATCCATGGTTCCATGTAAAATCTTCGTAGAACATTTCCATTCTGTTAAAGGTTCTTTAGATTTAAATGTTTTTTAACATTAACAGATTAAAAACTTATTTTTTTAAGTACTGTGTACTGAAAGGTTCTTTGGGGCACTCAGTTCTTCTATGGCACCCACGTTTGGAACCAAGAGTGTATGTTTGGTCCACAGTAAATCACCTGACTCTGACCTGTTTTTGAGTACAAACAAACCTCATGCAGATGTTTTTTTCTTGCCGCAAGGGTTATACTGATTGCCAGGATCATCACTTAGCACAAGCGATTACTGTCTTTGTAACATCTGAACCGTCAACAACCTGTCTGCCAATGAGAGCTGTGTGAGTCACCTGAATCACAGGTTAACACACCTGAGTCCAATTGTATGCTGAGTGACAAGTCCACTATTTTCACAAATATAGCATGTGGTTCACGTATAGCATAGCATCCTCTCTCTGTCCATGATTATTTCTTTTCATCACCTCACATTGACTCATGAAATAATTGCTGCTCTTATGCATGTAACTATAACTGTGCTCTGAGTGTTACTTTACAACCATAACATCTGGTTTGAGGGTTCTTATGCTGTTGTTTGTGCCCAGATGGGTCATTTAAGTCAAATAAAACAAAAACACTGCAGAAAAAAACACAATATGAACCTCAGGTTCAGTTTTGTTCAATTAAGCATCTCATGTCACCAGTTCCTTAACTGTTTGCTTTTAGATTGTTTTAAAAACGGCTATTTTGTGTGTTTGATGTTGTATGATGATCTCAGTTCAGAGTCATGATTTAGTGCTTATGTTGAATTCAACAGACAAAACACATCTAGACCCATGCCATGACTTGTGCCAAAAGCGATTATAGATTAAGTTAAATGAAAACTGCAGCCAAAATAAACCAATCAATCATATTTATCAGTAACATTAGACATAAGCAAGCAATGGGACACTTGTAAAAGAAAATGATTTCAGCTCATTTAGTAGGCTATTTATATGAATCATTTGTTTAGTTTTTCTTTTATAGAGAAGAATTAACGTTTTTACATTATGATGGAAGGAGAGGAACTTCAGGTGTCATAGCCAAATTAATCAGTATTTGTGACTGAGAAATAACATTTTATAAGTTTTAAACGTTTTGTGCTTGATGAAAATACCAAATATCACTATCATCACATGGACTATTAAAAACCCAGTCTCATATGCCGTATATGTTGCCTTATAAATCATATAAATTATTAAAATAAATGTATAGATAGAGACACTGTGCACTTATTTCGAGTTACTAAAAAAAGAACAGCATAATAAACTTGCTAAAGTTTTATTCTAAAGACTATTTTGTGTAAAACACGAAAAAATCTTACCATTTCTGAAACGATATCTGTCATCTTGAATGGGAGCTCCAAAGACACTATACTGAAGATTCGTATAGCGCTCTTCCCCAAATACCCTGCGCGCTTCCAAGTGACAGAGAAAAGAAGATCAAGCCTATTCAGTATTTCCCTTTCTTTGTAAACTCCAAAAGCTCCGCCGAACGTTATTGATAAAGCTGAAAACAAGGACTCTGACGCAAACAATTCTTTTTCTAAGAAATTAAGCAAGTCCTGTGGGTCATTGGTGACTTGAAGGCGCTGTCTTGTCGCTCTTGGCCAGTGGCGGCTCCGCTGTGCTGTGGAATGCGCAACAGCTGGAACTAGACCGGGCGGTGAAGTGCGCATGCACTGACAGCTTGCTCACTGGTTCTTGAGACACAGGAGTAAACGTTCACCTGCGTTCACTGTTTATTTGATCAAAATGTTGACTTTGACGTATAAAATCCCTACATAAAACTTAATATAGCCTATATTTCTAGCTTTGTTATGTGCCATTCTTATGTCTTGTGTCATATTTTCTGCTTTACTGTGTTCAAAACATATGCATTTATTTATTATTTAATATTATTAAATATTTATTTCTTCTGTTCTCTTGCAGTGTGAATATTATTGTTTAGTATTTTGTTTAATACGGATGCATTAAGCAATTTTTTTTTTTTACGATAAAGACGAAGATTTATTGCAATTTACCTAACTTGGCAAATTCTTGTATTCTAATTTTTGAATATATCAAATACCAAAAACAGGATTTCCTTACCTTTCACTAATAATTTAAAAGTTAAGCTCTCAACTAAAAATATACACAGTGAAACATTTGTTTATTTATCAGATTATAATGTGGGTCATAAATTCACACCCACTACCGTTCACACCCAACATCCAGTTTGTGATTAGACATCACGTGGGACTGAAATCTTTTGGTAAACATGATGGCCCAGCGCACGCTTCTACAGTTTTCTTTATCTCCAAAACATCATTACTTTTTATAGTTCCTAAATGAGCTGGACAAACAGAGGGAATGGAGAGCTGAATGACCTTTGATCAGGCCTGTGTTGCCCATACAGCCTCCCTTCACCCTGAAGACCAGTGGAACCCAGCAGAACCCTCAAACAGGGAGATAGAAGCTACAAGCGTTAAGCCAGTTACAAAAAACACTGGAAGAAGTCCACTGTTCCCACAAGGCCACAGCGGCGTGTAATTACACTGCAGTTAGTGTCCCTTTATATAAGTCATTGCACTGCTGCCGACATGAAAAAAATAAAAACAGAACCCCTGACATTCTTTCAGGACCTGGAATGAAATAAATAGTGGGAGTGAACAAAAGGAAAGGCGAGAGTGTGAACGAAAGGATAGAAAGAAGGAATTTTGATTGTTAAGGTTTTATAAATATCACTGGTGCACACTTTTATGGAAAGAACAAAGAATGTCATAGCATCAAAATGCAGCTGGCCGGGTCTCAGCCTTAAGCTTCTCAAAATTTCGGCAAGATGTTTTTTAAGGCTTGGTGTTAGATGTCAAATCACTAATATCAAGTCCAAATGTCTGACCAGTAAAATTCCATACATTTTTGGAACATGATCATAGCCCTGATTGATCTTAACTGACTCACATTTTGATCCAAAATGATCCATAAATTATGCTTTTTACTTGCTCAGATCGATAATGCCTTCAGTTAACCCAATATAAATCCTCTACAATTTAAAAAAAACAAGTTAATTAAAAGACCAGGTGATGAGAATAATGAGAGGTTTACAAGCAGTGGTTTTTTGCCAGAACATCAAATTAGGAAAAGCACACCACAAAGGTTTAACAAGGATTTTGGATTTTTAAACATGCATTTTTTGGATTTTGGAACCTTTAAAACAGAGTGAAATCATGATGTAAAATGAATAAGAATTATTGAATATTTTGTATTATTTCTAGTTTACTAATCAAATTAGCATGTACAGATCAGATGTTCTTGCTTCTGTTGAAGCTCATTAGATTATCTCAAATCATGCTGGAGAACATGATGAACAATAATGAAATGGAAAAAAATAAATGAGAAAAATACAAATGCACAGAAGTGTTTGCACTACTTTTGGACCCTACAGTATTCTAAATGTGGTTGCATTTCACAGTTGAAATTCATTATCAATATCTAAACTGAAACTCTGAAGTGGAAACATTTCCTTTACGATAACGGTGAACAAAAACTGTGATTTGTAAAGCCAAAGAGAAAGAGAGCAGCTGTGCTGATTAGATCTGTCTCTATTTTTTTTCTCTCTCTTCCTAAATACCTTCATGCTTTGAGCACATAATTGTTTCTTCATTGGATTCAAATGCTCTGTGTGGACTCGTTCACATGCTCCTGATCATTATCTGATAGCTTCCCCATCTCAGAGACCACAGAAAACAGTGGAATGTAGACTTGGTCATAGTGAATTGCAGGTGTGGAAGATCTTGCGCTCTGAAAGGCCCTTGATGTGCAGGCACTCTCATTGTTTCAGTGAATGCTGGTGAGAATTTTTTTTATATACTTAAGATGATCAAAGTAAGCGGAGAATAAAAAAAAACAAAAAAACTTTAATGTTTAAATAAACCTTTCATATTTTTGTCATACAATGTTGTTACTGTTAATTAAAAGTGTTAAAATAGTCTTCTCCAATGTAAATAGAAATCTTAGATTAAAAACAGAAACAAATAGAAATACTAGACAATATTTGAAATCCTGCAAGGCTAAACTAAAAGTGAAATAATAATAAAGTTACACATAAATATTAAAATATAGATATAAATAAAAACTAAAACTAATTAATAAATACTACCACAGCAAAATCCAAAGTAAATTTGTATGTCCACAATATATAATTTAATTTTCAAATTGCATTTTTGTTTTAATAAAAATTCACTTTGCACCCCAGAGGGAAATTTATATATATTGTCGACACAGGGCAAAGACAACACAACAAGGGAACTGAGTGCAAGCCCCGAAGGGTGGATTTATTAACAAAGTGTGAACAGAATAACCAAAGTGATGGTGCTGAGTG
>JAUYWG010000029.1:1531780-1547528 GCA_034779775.1 Enteromius afrohamiltoni
AAATATATATATATATATATATATATATTAAAAAAAAGTCATTATATTTAGGTTAATGCGCATTATTAAATATATTAATTCAGCAAAGATCACCGCAATGCAATCATACCGGCGAGGACTTCAATATTTGCCACTTCTTTGGTTCCATAATTCCTTCCATTTTCTTGCATGTAATCTAAGTTGTTTGTCCTCACCTTGAATGCAGCACCTCCGGTTGTTTCGTAAGTATTATTAGCGCTATTGTACGGTGTCTGACCTGCTCACAGCATCTGTGGAACATGTTAAACATCAGGAAAGGTCTGCGCAGCAGGAGAGGGTTATCATTATTAGCAATTAGTCTACAAGGTTAATTAAAGCACACCAAATCACCTCTTAGCAGGAAATAGTGTACTTGACCGAAAGCCAGCAAGTGTAATTTCGCAGAGAGATTTTAGGAAGGTTATTGTGTTTGAGGAGGTTGTTGTGCATTTGTGCGTGCGGCTGTCTTTTTGGTTTAATGGAATCAGACGGTCTTGTTTGGACATGCCCACTTTCATCTATTTTTGTCGTGAACTTCTACATTACACATATTGCGTTTTGTAACTAAAGCAACCGCCACAGTTCCGTCCACACACCATAAATTTCCTTACTTTCGAAAAAAATGCTGAGGGATGGTGTTTTCTTTTTTTTTTTGTCTGTGTTTTCTTTCATTTAGGAAGTATGAATTACTTGCCCACTCAAGTGTCTCATCACATTGGTCTGGCTGCGGCCTTTAAGGGCTGGTACCAGAACAGCTGACATGGCTAGAAAAGTTGGCTGGTAATCTAGCAGGCCTGCCCACTGGAGCTAACAGATGATTTGATCCCTCGCCACACTTGGCTGTTTTTTCTTTCAATTTTCTTCCCCCACCCCCCCCATCTCTTCTTTGTGGGGGAGAGGGGCTGGATTGTGATGGAGTGTTCTGCATCTGGCTCCTGTCACTCTAGCCAAGGCTCCGCCCCCACCCACCCGCTCGGCCCGAATATTCAAACATCAGCATTCCATTAATCACACTCCATCAGCCGTAATGAGGCTGCTTGCTTTCTCCGGCACTAGACTGAACAGCAACTTGCATTTGAGCTTGACACAGTCAAACACAAGGCTCTGTGCATTGATTTTCTTTTATTAAAAACCAGCAAATTAGAACAGATTGAGGACACTTGAACATATTGTCATCATTTATCCTGTTGTCATTCTATACTAATATGACTTTCATGCTTTTTTTAAACCTTGAACAGATGACTTGCAAAATGTGTCTAGATATAAATGTTACGGGACTGTCAAGTGCTTAAGATGACATAAGACAAATGCACATAAAAGCACAATAAAAAGCATGTTTATTTAATTAATAATTTTAATAATAATAATAATTTTATATTATTTGGCTATTTTGGGATTTTCAGCACCAGTATGATTGTAAATAAATATCAGAATTTTGTGTAATTTTATAAATTTGTGCAAGTTATATCAATCATTAGCAATTATCAATCATAATCATATATATCAATATTCTATACAAACTTATAGAAACGTAATTTACATTTTCCAGGTTCAGTAGAATTATCAAAAAAATTTATTAAAAAAAAAAAAAAAAAAAATATATATATATATATATATGTATTAGTGGTGGGCTAATATTTAGCTTTATATAATGCTTTATCTGCATTAACGCGAGACCCTTATCATGCGATTAAAAAATATTGCCTTTAATCTATTCAGAAAGTTTCACCTTGATATTTGAGCACGGATTTATACCGAGCCGAATTACACTGTAGCCCTATTCGGACAGGACTAGTTTCTTATTCTTATCACCTGTCGTCTGTGATTTTCATGTACCATTTCGGTCGGGACTAACACAGATGAGGTGAGAGGGTCTGTTTTGTAGGCGTCATTCAGATTGATTACAATTAGTATAATCACAAATACCATGGTGAAGCTAAATGACTAGTGCAGCAAAACCATGTTAATGTGTGGTTACTATTATGATATTTATTTGTAGTAAACCCATGTTTAATTTTGATAATTAAAACACATGTAACCGAGTGCAGTAATCTTACCTGATACTGATATTACAATAGCCAGTCTGTACATGAACTGGCTCTTTATTTGTTTATTTATTTATTTTATGTATCACAACATATTAAACGTACGTGTGGTAAGAGCATCTACGGCATATCGCTTTGGCCAAAACACACAAGGAAACGCGTTGTGTATGTGTGTTTGTTTGTATATATATATATATATATATATATATATATATATAATGTGTATGTGTGTGTGTGTGTGTTTGTCAAATGTTTAATCATTTATTTATTTTCTTCTTAAATATCGGATTAAAATAATTTTGAGAACACACATACAGTATATATTATAGACATAAAATATCTTATAAAATATTCAGATCATTTATATAGAAATATGTTTATTACATAAACATTACAAGAGCTGCTCAGCAGTTCTTCAAAATTCCTTCTTTTTCAGTAAAAATAGAACATAAAGGTTTAAGTAAATGACAGAAATATTATTTTTATGTAACAGATTCCTTTAGTTTGTTAAACCAAAATGACTAACACTGGAATTTGTGCCATTGCAGTATAGAGACCAATGGGAAGTCGTTCTGATGGAATGATGACTATTCTAGTGTGCTGGACCACAATCCCCATCCTCTCCTTTATCCAGTGTGGATTCCTCTGCTTAATGGACCCTTGCAATTTGCATCTGTCAGTGAGGAGAATGCCCATGGGTAGAGAGAGAGAGTGAGAGAGAGTGTTGCTGCTTTACTTAAGAATGATCTCTGAGGGCTATGAGAGCCCTAACACACTCTACTACCACTCCAGAGCGGACAGGAGAGAAAGAAAAACAACTCGCTGTTAGCGTTTGTGTGTGTGTGTATGTGTGTGTGTGTGTGTGTTGAAATAGGATAAGTGAGGCTGTTGAAGAGGTCTAGACAATTGCAGAGAACTCTAGACATTAGAGGGAGATAAAGGGAAAAAAATAATAGAGAAGAAGAGCAAGAAAAAGTGTTGACGATCAGGATTACAGGCACGGTGTCAAGTGTAGGAGCCAATCTCTCTTCCTCTGTGTCTTTGAACTGACCTGCCAGCCCACAGGAGGATATTACAACTTTGTTCTTAACATCGCTTCTCTTCAGCCGCTCTCTTTAATCGCCCGCAAGAAAATCGAAAACTTAGTTATGAAGAAGAGAGAATGCATCAGGAGATGTTACATTAACCTCGCAAAAAGAAAAAGAAACGCCAGTGGGGGGAAAAAAACTCTTGCCTTGTCAGTGACTTTGTATTATTTTCTTACCATTTCCAGTCTATCAGGTTTTTCCTTTTTCCTTTTCTACAGGTCTTTTTCCATGTTAGCTCTTTCCTCTCCTCTTTATCAGTTCTCTCTCTCTCTCCATCTGCAGTGATAGAGGCCATGGCACCCATCAGGTTAAACAGATGGGGGCTTCCTGAGCTGGACCCAGAGAGCATGCAGAGCAGTGAGCCGTGGGTGTTCGCTGGGGGCGATGTGGCCGGTCTGGCCAATACCACCGTGGAAGCAGTCAATGATGGGAAACAGGCCTCCTGGCACATTCACAGATACTTACAGGTGCTCTTCTTTCTTTGGCTCTTCTTGACGGAATCAGGGATAAAGATGAAGGGCTAGTCCACTCCAAAATAAAAAAGTCTACATTCACTCACCCATTTGTTGCACTTAAAAAATTGCAATGTCTGAGCTGCTGTTTTCCATATAGTGAAAACAAAACCTGTTATTCAGAGCATTAAACTCCAAAAATAACAAAAAAAGAAAGAGTATAAAAGTATCTGCACTATAATGCAAGTCTTTGGAAGCCATATGTATAAAGATGTCTTCCTTACACCGTGGCTCTTGAATGTCATTCACAATTGTATTTAAATGTGCTGTAACTGGGCATGAGACGCACACAAAGCAATGATGTTTGACGTTATTGATGTACCGTGATGCATCTTGCACACATGTCGCAAATGAGATGGGAAAGAAATGTATGTCAGTGTATACGAAGTATATGTAAAAATGTATAGCAGTTGGAAAAAATGGGCAAAATATCTTCCTGCCTTCCATATTGGTGCTAAAGAATTGTGAAAGATGCAACTATTTTTCATAATGTGTCGTTTTTGTAGTGAGACAGAAAATATTGAACTGGAAACTAGCAATTTATTAAAAATATTTGTTTACTTATTTAATAATAATACTAATAATAACATACTTAGTACTATTAGTAGTAGTATTTTATAAATATTAGTTATTTATGAATGCTTGGATTTATTTATTAAATGCTGTTATTATAATAACAATAATAAACAGTAAATATATGCGTGTTTATTTGTTTTATTATTGTTTTTATTTATTCTTTTATTTATTTATTTTAGGATTTTTAAAAAATCAACTGTAAAACTAGAGTTTGATCAATCTGATTAGAAAAAAACATTAGATTTATTTACTTAATTTAATGTGATTTATTATTAATATTATTTATTATTTATTATTCATGTTTGTATTTAATACTAATACTAAAAGTAATAACAAAAGTAACAATAACAAAAATAAAAACAAAGTATGAATGTGTTTATTTGTTTCATTTATTAATGGTAATAAAAATTAATAATGATAATAATTGTTTTTATTACTATTGTTTGTTTATTATTTATGTTTGTATTTTAGTAATAATAATTAGTACTAATGCAAATACTATAAATGTATAATAACATTAACAATAACAAATAATACATAAAAAAATATACATATATATTGTATTTATTAAAATACAATGTTAGCTTTTTTAGATATATATTTATTTTTTTGCAAATAACGACTTTTTATGTCTGTTCTAAATCTTTTTCTGTTGTATGAGACGAAAGGAGATGTATTATACTATATTATGGTGCTTTTTGTGGAGCTTGATAACCCAATGTTTAATTTTTATACAGAAAAGACCCCACCTTTTTATACAACATCTTGGTGTGACATGAGGGTGAGTAGATAACAGTGGCCAAAAAAAAAAAAACATTAAAGATAAGGTTATACAAGTCACACACATAATAATTAGGACTTAATTATGGGAAATGGCATTTCTAATGCTCTGAGACAGAGTGTATCATCACTCTGCAGGACTTTGCTGTCCCTGCTGTGAGACGTCATGTCAGCTGCCCGAATGACAATATTGTGACACCGTAAACACACACCCAAGTTCATTTTCTCGACACATCCATATTTGAAAACACTTGCTTTTGTGCTGATGAGACCGAAACAGATGTTGCCCTGATTATGTCCCGTGTTAAGATCACAAAACCCAATGGAAAAGGAGGATTTGGAGTGCTGATTAATTATGTAGATGAGAGCTTTACATGCTCTCCACAAAGCTTTGTGGACTGACACCGCTGGATACAAAAGCCTCTCAATATGAGTATGTTTATGAGTAATCAGAGCACAATAAGGAATAAATTAGCATTATAGCGGGCGGTAGGACAATGGTCTTCCTGTGGCTTCACGCGGCACAACTGCGCGCCGAGACCAAGCAGCTACAGCGCCATTCCATGCAGGATTATTTCGTAAATCTCACCTCAGAGGCACCGGCGATACCAGCTTGTTCGGCTTAATTAGTTTGCTACTAGCAAAGTAACTGTGGAGAGTGAAGGAGGGAGGTCAGGGAGGGAGAGAGAGCACTTAGGATTGTCCCGTTAGCTGAGCCAGATCAGCCTGGGCTCCTGAGAGGGGCTTATAGAGGCCCCCTGCCTGTCAAACACACACACACACGCAGGCTGGGACCCTGCAGAGACATCGGCGGCTGTTCACGCTACTGAAGCCATCAAACCCGTACACCAACAAAACCATCAGAATCCAGGCAGAAATTAAGGAGCCGTGACATGTATTATGTAATTACGAAGATATATGTGACAAAACACTGACTGCTTGCGTGACTGTATGACAGTTTATTCATGGATGGATATGAGAGAGGTTGTGCATGAGTGTTTTGCATCACAGATGACTGTGATGTGTTTAATCAAAATGTGTTTAAAAAATCTTCATACATGTTCTTAGACTTATTTTGTATGAAAATCTCTAACCATGTTACTAATAACTTTCGTAATATCCATGACCGAGTATTTGGCTGGAAATAATGATCAGGACAGCTGGAGTTTGATTGACTTGTTTGTGAAAGGCAAGTTATTAATTATTAATATTAACTTATAGACAGCACTAATTAATATTAGTTAGTTTTATTATAGTATTAATGTTATTTATGTGTTTTTAATTAACATTTGTTTACTTAGGAATTTGTGTTGTTTTATATGTATTTGTGTTGAAATTTAATATTTTTTATATGTTCAATTCAATTCAATATGTTTTTACTTTTTCAGGATTTTAGTGTTTTTAGAGTAATTTTAGAAAAAACACAAATTAGCAGTAGTATTATTTCAGGTACTTGCTTATATGTGCCCAAAATTTGTCATTTTATTTTAGTTTAACTAAACTAAAATTCTACAATGTACTAAAATAATTCAAACTAAACTAAGATAAATTATATATATATATATATATACACACACACACACACACATACACACACACACACATATATATATATATATATATATATATATATATATACTACGATGAATATAATGACTAGAATGAATAATGATACTAAAAACAATTATTTAGCAAGTTAGTGAGGTCTATTTCGATTTTGTGCTGTTATTAACTTTTTGACATTATGTGTAAAACATATCTTATATGACCACAACCATGAAGCCATTTCTGACCTCTTCCATAATAGCATTAAATTCAAAGTAAATGTCCCATTGAGTGCTTTGAGACATAAGGGGTGAGGCTCCTGAAGGTATTTGACCTCCATACGAGGGAATCTCACAGTTAAGTGCAGCTCTTCTCCAGCAGAGGTGGGTCAGCGAGGGGTTAATAGTCTGTCCATGTCTGTGGCCAGAGCAAAGCAGAGATAACTGTTTATTTGCTGATAAAATTACCATGTGTAGTGTTCAAGGAAAGGCAACAGATTGCGTTGTTGTTTTTACGGTAATGGACCGCCGCTGAGGGAACCAATAGAGTCATTTGCAGAAAGGTTGCAAGACTAATGTAAGAACAGCTCTCAGATCAGCTCGACAACAAATCCCACCTGAGAGCTCTGAGGTGTGTTCATGTACCTCTGCTTGAGCATTTAATATTACTTCTGTTTTTATATGTGTTCCATACGTTTTTCAATAAAATAAACTAGATTTGTGTTTCCTGAAGGAAGTAATAGAGCTTGCAAATCGAAAAACAGTAGTGTAAGCTTAGTTTTAGAGGTTCTCCTTTGCTGTTGCTGACTGTCTGTGGTCAAATAAATGCTACTTTAGCAATCTTAATAGAGTGCTACAATATTTGTCGTATTTGCTCTCAAATACAGAATTAGGGAAATTCTTCATTATAAGTCATGAACCAACCAACAACATGGTATCGTTACAAACTATGCTCAAAACAACAACAGGGCTTCATAGGAGTCACTAAAGTTCTTTTGGCATTATTTGGTTATTTAAGTTTTCTGATGCAAATTTCTTTGCACAATGTGGGTCATATTTCTTGAAATTATGAACATGATTATATAAAAAATAAATACGTTGTAATAATGTTTGTGTGAACCTTCAGAACTTCTTTTTTTTTGTGTACCTCAGAAAAAAAAGTCAAAGAGCTTTTGGGTGTGTAACCAATGACAGGATTTTCATTGTGCAAATTATTCCTCAAATAATCACATAGTTCTTAAATCGTAGTGGCTAATTACCCTAAGTGCTTCTGGGAAGGAAAAAAAAAGAAAAATCAATAGCATATCATCTGCCAAAGATCTATCTGGTGTACAAAGTGTCTGACAACTACAACATCCGTCAGGGCCCGAGTGGGTTCAGGAACGTCCCTCGGCATTAGTTGTTTGTCTCGGGTGTTTTTCTCGCTAGCTTCCTCTCTCTCGCAGTGACGAGGCCTCTCTGTGGAGGATGTGGGCTGTCATGTTCCCGCTCTCGTTTTCTCTTCACTTGACACCCCCTCGTTCATTATGCGTCTGTGACATCACCACAAGGGCAATCATACGTGTTTGATAAACGTGAGGCTCATTAGAGAGAGAGCTGATGTATGACTGCTATTTGCTGCTTTTGTGCCGCGATGTGAAGAGATAAACAATACTGCGGGTTTCACACAAACACACTCCGATATCCCTCACCGATCAGCTGTGCCGTTGTAGCCTTAAATGCACACGTGTGGCGGCCCGCTCCCAAAAAAAAGTAACCTTCACAAACCTGCATTCAGAGCGACCATGAGCTTTCTCGGTCTGAATGCTGGCAATTTTTTCCTTCGACGAAGTCTTACACGTGTTCTGTGATTGTTTGTGGTTACAGTCCATCTTCGGGCAGATGGTGAGCGGCCCGCCGCAGCTGCCCCTCTTCTACTCACCCATAGACGCCGTGGACATCAGTGTGAAGATGTGCGGCATCACGTTCCTCAACCCGTTTGGGCTGGCCAGCGCTCCACCCACCACCAGCGCCGCCATGATCCGCAGGGCCTTTGAGCAGGGATGGGGTTTCGCCCTCACCAAAACTTTCTCGCTGGACAAGGTACCAAGGAAGAACAGTGCATATAATGCAGTCACAACTATACTGTTTTTTGTTTTATGTTTAAAAGAGCCACAGAATAAAAATGTGTTGCTCAGATGATTTTCTGGTAACAGTTTATTTTACGGTTACACCTGTTAGTTGCTTATAAGCATGCATATTTCTAGAATATTAGCCAAGTGCTAATTAAGCACATAATAATGCCTTATTCAACATCCCTAATCCTACCCAATACCTGGACGTATAACTACACTATAAAAAAAAGGGGGAAACCAAAAAACGTTGTAGTTAATAGTTACAAGTGTTACCTATTCTAAATTGTTACCATTTTTTTTTTTACTTAAACTTTCAATGTCAAAGACCCCAAATATAACAACATCCCTATATATTATACTATAGGTGTATTATATTTTATACTAATACACCTCCTAGCACTTAGACCCCAAGGTGTTTTAGTATTATTAATAAAGTATAATATTATGTGTTGATTTTATGTTTCCACATGTATGTTCAGTTTTCATTTTAAATGCAAAATATTATTAATTTTTAATGTTTTATTATTATTTCTGTTTAATTTAGTTTTAGAAGCTTAGTTTTAATAATTTTAGTAACTTATTTAATATATCTTTAGTTTTTTAATAGTTTTATCTAATATTTTAATTTTAATTTCAGTCTACAAAACAATTTAATTTTTAGTTACCAGTTACAAAACTGATTTGAAAACACCAGCTTCAGGAGTTTATCTGCACTGTTTCTCCTCAAATTCCCCTATTGATATATAATATTGATCATGAAGCAGCATTCCCTGATTGATTCCCCCAATATTAGTTGTTTTCTGAAATATAGATAATAAATAGTCAGCATGTCAGATCATTTTGTCTAGGAAGGATTTGAAAAGAAATATTATTTCGACTGGATGTGATGTCATCACAAATCTGAGCATTGATTTGAGATCTCTTCTGAAACTTTAGAGGAGATACATGAGATTACACAGCCATTTTCTTAAAAGCACGATAAAAGCATTGCTCTCATTTAATCGCATTTGTCTTGAGAGCTCTCATTTATGTTCTTCTTGTCCTTCGTGTTTCATCTAGTATCTCAGGTAACAATTACAGTGTGTTTTTTTTGAGACTTTTATTAAATTTAATTAACAGATGAATCTGTAGAGAGAAAGGTGATATGACACAGTGACAGATGTTATTTTCACCTCCCTTTTATTCTCTGCTTAAAGCTATTTAAGTGCAATTATGATTTGTTATGATCATAAATGTTGTCACTAAAATGAACATGCTCTCAAATAGTTTTAATGATAAAGAATAAAAAAATAAGTTACAATTTAAAAACACTATTTTATTTTAATAATTTTTTTTGCAATGTCAGTATTAATCCGGAACATGTTTGTTCTGTGTTGGCTGCTTTCTCCCGCTCTGATGTGGGAGTGAGTGATGTAGCTGTTCTTGTTTTATAGACGCCTGTCACCTGCCTCCATTTCTGCTCTTATAAACTGCTCACCGGCCCTTCGGAAAAGGTCAGCTTTTTATTTCCAGAAACAAACGGCGATGGGAGGGAAGAGGTGGTGAGAAACGTTACAATGGAGGTTAGAAATTGCACCCGGTTTTTGCTTAAGATCGCATTATCTTCTCTCTCGGACTGAAAGAGAAAGTGGACGACTGACGCTCGCCCGCGAAGTCTTCAGTGTGAACTTCGTAGCTCGAGTGGATTTTTTTTGTTTTTGCCCCCCCGAGTCCTGCTTTACTCTTGACATTTGTAGATGCCAGATTGGGCTGTAATATACTGTTGCATCTATTGCCCGCCAGCATATGCCGAAATACCACCTGATATCTCGGTAAACAGAAATCATATTATTCTTTATTGTGTGCTCCGTGGGAGAGATTGTAAGGGGGCTTTTCTTTGGGAAAAAAAGATAAAGAAGTTCTTAATGTCAATATGAATGAACAGCGTTACGCCGCTATCACCCGCCTTAAACACAGGGGATTTCTCTTTTTTTAATATCCTGTGCTTTTTCTTTTTTTTTTTTTTTTATCCGCGGCCGCCCCCCATTCGCAACATTACCGCCGCGTGCTATTGATAGAATTTGAGATGCTTGGAGGATTGTCTCCGAATATGAGAATCTTCACGCTTCTGGGTCTCGTCGTTTGTGCTCGGCATCGCTAATTAGCTCGGTTGCGTGCTAGACCGGTGGAGAACTGCCTAACAAAGCTCTGTGACCGTTAATTAGGATTAATGAACTGTATCGCATACGAAAACGTGTTGTTTTCTTTCTACTCCTTTGAAAAAGAGGCCGAAGGACGCCGTCCTCTAAGTAACCCACCGGTCTTACATCCACTTTTCATGAATGACAGGTTTTTTGTTTTTTTTAAAGCATCACACCAATTACAGGATTGTTAGATATGTGATTGATACATTTGGCCCATTTCGGACTAATTACAGTTTCGTAGGCTACCTCCAGGGCCGAGGCCGGGATCCGAAGGCAACCGAGCCCAATTAGCTTTTTGACTGGTCAAGTCTGGTAAAATCACACCTGTAATTGGAGCTAACCTGATTAATGGCAAATGCACCAGTTTGCCGCCAGTCAGCACCCCAAAAGGGACCCGTAGGTGCTAGTTTTAGCCGTTTTTAATAGTTCTTTCACGTGAGATTTCTGTAACCCGTAAGAATGAGGAATGATTGCTGCTGACACGTCAGACTTCCGCCCACCATGGAAAGCTCTTTAACTTTATCTTACGAAACTTTCTCCGCACATCAGTCTATTCTTGAACATGCCTTCTCACCTCTGCAGAGGAGGATTTAGTGGGCAAATCTGAATGAACTAAATATGAAGACATATTAAGACTGATTCTCAACTTTTTAACCGCAGTTAAAACAAAAGAAATGGCACATACACACTTACTGTACGTCTCAGATCGAGGTTTTTAATTTAATGAGAAATGTTGGATGAAGCTCCATGGTAACACAGATGAAGTGTGATGTGTCCCATCACCCCGCCGCACATTATTGTCACTTTCTCTCTAGGCGTCTTCTGCATGGCTTTATGTGTCTCTCTGCTAATTAGCAAGCGGGATTTAATCAACTGCTGCATTTTTATCAAGAACGGAAAGGTTAAAGGTCATGAACCTCACACACGCACTCACAATACTCATGTACACACCCTCTTATGGTTTGAGTGTTTAATAGGTGGCGCCGGTGATGTGTAACTCTGTAAATGAGCATTTCGTGCGCTAAAGGGCTACAGGTCTCAGGGTGGGATAATGAGATATTCTGTCGGTTTTATTCTCATCAAGCTTGTGTCTAACAGCTTAGGCTCAGTCTGCTGTGAAATGGCCTTAATTTTTGTTTATTCACATGACGTGTTTATATTCTGCTATGGATCTGCCATGCAAGAATAGTATCTATATCTATCTGTATATGTATATTAGTCATTAGCCATTAATTGCGATTAATCACATTTAAAATCAAAGTTTTTGTTTACATGATGTGTACTGCATATATTATGTATTTATAAATACACACACACACGTATATATCAAAGAACAAAAAGTTGTTTATATGTTAACTATATTCATAAATATTATAAATTATATGTAAATGCATGTAAATATTTTCAAAATTATATACATGCGTTTGTGTGTTTATATATTCACAATAAATATACACAGTATGCACACATATTATGTAAAACTTATGTAAAACTTATTTTGTATCCAATTAATTGTTCTCAAACGTTTGAGAAAAAAAAATAAAAATATATATATATATATATATATATATAAACTAGTGCTGTCAAGGGATTAATCGTATCCAAAATACAATATTTCATGCATCTATAAAAACACACACATGTAGTAATTTTTAAAAAATGTTTACATGTATGTATTTATATTATATTTTTTTATATTTAAATGTGTTTAACATAAACATAACATATTTTTCATAAATATATACATGCATGTGTGTGCATTTATATATGCATAATAAATATACACATTACACACACATATGTAAACAAAAACATTTATTTTGGATGCTAATAATCGTTTGACGGCACTAATCTAATCAATTGGAATTGTTTATTTTATTTGTTTCTTTTTATTTTAGTAAATGGACTCAATTTGACTCATTGACTTTAACCTAGAATTACTTTTTGATTAAACCCAGAAAGCTTCATATGCATGTGTTAAATGAAGAAAAAAGAAAACCATGCCTATTAATTTTTCTTCACTAGTACTAAGGAGAGCTGTTTCTGTTCCTTTAGAGTGCTCGCTGTAGCTGGAGATTGGCACAACCCAGCATGCACTGTATTCAGGCTCATTTCCATTTCACACCAGCAGGAGAGAATTCTGGGATGGGGCCCCCTGAGAGTATTTGGAAGTGACACAGCCATTTCTGCACTTCCAGCTCTGTGACAGAGTTAAAGCGGAGAGATGGATAGCCTCCCATAGCTGCATGCTGGCCTGCTGTGTAGAGAGAGAGCGAGAGACTAGCTAGCACAACTCTATTGAAGGACCCTACACACACTTAACAAACCTAATTATTGGTGTTTGCTAAAGCCGATACCGATATCTAGAGTGCATGATGGTCTTATATTGTTGACAATGTAATTTTTTATATTACCTTGGCAAATGAGATGTACACACATTAGTATTATTATTATTTTTTTTTTTTAAGAAAACGTTGAAAAAAGACAGTTTTGTACAGAAAATTTGTACAGTTACTAGACTACGTGCCATTTTTCTTTTAATTGCTACAACTGATGCAGATAACCAATACAGGCAGATAGCATATATTAATCTGTCGCTGAGTGTTAAGACACGTTTTTTAATTTGGCAGGAAAATAAATATTTTTTAAAATGTGAAAGCCAGTGTTATTTTAGATAAGTAAAATCAAACCATGAAAGAGAACAAATACTTTATAATAAAAGTGAAATAAAACATATAATTAACCCCCCCACCCACACACACACACAAAAAATAAATACAAATATATAAACTGTATATATGTATCTGTATGTCTGTTTATTTCAGACTGTATGCCATTTTAATTTAGTTTAACTTGAAGTACTAAAAAAACTCAAAGCTAAAACTGAAATAAAAATTAATAAACTGCTGAATAAAAATAAGCAAATCTAAACATAAAATTAAAAAAACTATATAAACATAAAAAACTATAAAATTGACACATTCATTAGGCAGTATTACAAATATCTTTTATTTAGCACGGTTGATGCTGATAATCCGATAGCTGTCAAATATCGGCCGATATATTGGTCTCTTGCCATATATAATATGCGGCATGATTTTTTTTTTTAAATAAAATGGGTGAAAAACACAAGACTTCGAATTTAATCTGGGCTGTATCTACAGACATTTCTAGTTTTGATATAGCAACGATATCTTACTACAGCAGCACTTCTATCAACATTGTACAGTAATAATACTCAAAACAAAAAAATCTAGATCAGGCTTCATAATATGTGCTTTCTTTGAGACACAATGCCATTTAATAACGTTCTGTGTACTAGTGGTTTAGCTAAAGTGGCTGTTGACAAGACGTTTTTGACCGAGAACTACCTCATGATTGCTTTGTAAAATCTATCATTATTGTCCTCACGCCCCCTGTTTAATCACAGATCGTTGACGAAGCTTCTCTGCTTCTCCCCTCAGGGAAAACATGGCGAAGAAGCGTTTGTAATGCAGAGGAGCCGTCTGCACTGACGGGGGACAGACCGTCCCCATCTCGCAACTACCTCCCGCTTAACTAACATGTGTCTCTCGTCGTACCTGTCTCATCAGCCGTGATTACGCTGTGCCTCCGTGCAGTTGGTGCGCATTAGGGGAGGGGATGAGAAAATAAACAACTAAGGTGCTTTTCGACTCTGGAATAAGCATTGGAAAAGTGGGTCTGTCAAAGCAGTCACTACGATCTGAGAGGTGTTGACTAATTGCCTGCTAATTACACAGTAAATTGTCTAATTAAGCTGATGGTTAATTAGGGTAAGCTTGCACAGCAAGTCTTGTGGAAGTCGCTCTCTCTCTCTTTTTCTCTTTTTTTTCATTAACAGAGAGTGAGAGAGTGTGTGGCATTCCCAGGAACCTGGCTGTGTAATTGGCGCACTGGCAGTGACTGGCGGTTAACATGACACGGAGAGGCGATAGAAGTAAAGACTGACAGAATCGGGGGTTTGCGGCAAACAGCGCCACTTGTCACTTGTGCAGGGGCCCGAGCCGCGGCCCCCCTCATGTCGCCAACGATGCTGTGACAGCCAGCAGCATTGCACTCAACCAGACTCCTCAAAACCAGTTTCTCCTCCTTTTTCTCACCTCACAGTCCTAGGCCTGCTGCTTTTACACCAGCTTTTGTGTTTTAATGTGGGAGCCAAAGATTTTTTTTTTTAATTCGGTCTAGAAATAAACGATTTTAGTTTACAATTAAGTTAATGATGTAAGTTAATAAAGTAAGGAAACAATATATACAATATCAGATTTCAGCGTTAAATCTAGGTCAATATAAAAGGAAACTCGTGACTTTGACCAAGACTTTGACAAACATTTTGTAAATCATTTACATTTATTTACTAAGCCTTAATACTAGCTAAAATAAATTGATTACTACTTACCTTATTTTACCTTGTTGTAAATAATGAATTATTTTTTATCAATGTGATTGATCTTTGTAAGTATATATGTGACCCTGGACAACAAAACCAGTCATAAGTGTTATTTTTCAGAAACTGAGATTCATACATGAGCTGAAAGCTGAATAAATAAGCTTCTCATTGATGCATGATTTGGATGGATAGGGCAATATTTGACTGAGATACAACTATATGAAGGGTACAGAAAAATCTAAATATTGAGAAAATCACCTTTAAAGTTCAAATGAAGATCTTATCAATGCATATTACTAATCAAAAATTAAGTTTTAATATATTTTTAGTAAGAAATTGACTAAATATCTTCATGATCTTCAAAAAACCCCCAAAAAACAATAATTTTCACCCATACAGTGAATTTTTGGCTATTGCTACAAATATACCCCAGCGACTTAAGACTGGAGGTTTTGTGGTCCAGGGTCACGTGTATATATA
>JAUYWG010000029.1:1547628-1561092 GCA_034779775.1 Enteromius afrohamiltoni
AAATTACAGTATGATATATATATATATATATATATATATATATATATATAAAAACTAAAAACGACTGAAGTAAACTAAAATTACTAATCCTAAAACTTAAATAAAAATAAATAAATAAAAGCAAAGGTAAAAAATAAAACTAATAATATAATATAACTTAATTAAATTTTAAACTAAAATGAAAAATGAAAATATAACTCCATTCAAAATATGTATAAATTCAAATAAAATTACTAAATTTAAATAAAATGTTTATTAGTAAAGTTACTTTTGCCACAATGATGAAAATATTGTAAAAAAGAATTATAAAAACAAGAAGATGTCTGAACTGTGCTTGCAGGAAAATAAAATAACTAATAAATAATTGTTGTGTTTTGTGGTTAGGGTTGTATGAGGTGAAACGCTGCAATGTTTTTTACTCTCTCGAAGCACAGTTGAAGATTAGCCACCTGTTACAGATCCAACTCTCTGTCTCTCTCCCAATGGCCTGAACCGGGCCAGAGCTCTACCCTGCCTCTCTTTAACATCCAGATCTGTCAGTGAGCTCATCTTTGGCTTTCATCTGTGTGCTCAGCACCACTCGCTTCTAAAACAACCACGCACATCTGGCGAGATATAAAATCCCATCTATAAATCTCACAGGAAAAAGAATGGACTTTATAAGATACTGCACCAGTTTATATGAGACGCTGTAAAGCTTATACTCTTCATGCTTTTTGCTAGAACCTTTAAACCTCCTGTTATGCAGCCATCTGCACTCCACACACTGTACTAACCCACTAACCACTAGCTTTAAACACTGTGCACTACTATCATGTGCAACAGACTACCCTTAAATACTACACATCACCCTTAAACCCTGCTATCAGAAATAGAATGCTGTTGCGGCAGTATGCATTATTGTTTTGTGAAGAGTGTATAACACTTTCTTTATGCATAGAATAAATATGTATTGCATTTGCCTAAATGTACAGTGTGCTTGTCAGTTTCCAGTGTGATAAATGAACTGGAAATAATATCAACTGTTAGTGTTTGGTGTGAACTTTGAAAAATATTTTGTTGCATTGAACAAAAAAAATCACAATAAATGAATGGATGAATAAATGGATTTATGGATAATATTCACTGCATTGCTTAGCATGCAGTAATGTGCAGCAAAGCCATTTTCTATGTAGTTTTGACAACCTTCCAAATTCATAAAGTAAAATGTATCGTTTTCATAGGAATGCCCCCTGTTCATACAAAATATATGATTAAATAAATAAAGCTATTTTGTGACATGAAATCAAGTAAAAAAAAGATAATATTAAGAATTTTATTTAGTGAGAATAAATTATTAGTTGAAGGTGACAGAGAAATGTATCATGTTTATGTTTTATTTAAATTTTTTTTATTTTAAACTTAGGATTTTTTAGGATTTTTATTTTATTTTAAAAGGATACTTAAAATACTGTTCAATATAAAAAAAACATTTAAATAATGCAAAAACATTAACCAGCAAAAACACTGAAGATGGAAGTAATGATGCTAAAATTCCCATAACAAGAACAACTTACAAATATTAAAATAGAAATATGTTAAAACACTTATTTTAAATGTTGCCCTTTTTACTGTATAATTGATTTTTATAAATAAATGCATAACAGATCAACCCTAAGCATCTAAACTGTAGCGTTCATTGTTCAAAATGTTTTAAATATCATAACACTGACACTTCCAAACAAAGCAAAATATGTATAATATATAGTAGTATTATAATATTATATCAACAGGTTTAAATTCGATTTCAAGTTTACACTTAAGCTGTGCTGGCTTCTGATTTCAGTATGTATTGAAAATATTGCTAGAGCTTGTTGGGTCATCTGTCTAATGAGTATTTTTTCTCCAGTTGACCTCATATGAAAACGCATTCATAGGCAGCAGTGCAGATTTTTACAGCCCTGTGGTTGATTTTGAGCTTCAAACATGAAGACTGTAATCTGACAGAGGGCATCAAGTTGAGTTAAAGCGTCTGGTGTCTGCGAGCAGCTGGCCAGTTGCATTTGAACGATCAATCCATCCGCCACCCAGCCCCAGCAGATCTAGGAGAAACAGCGCACTGGGCACTCTGTACCGCCTGTGAAGGTTTGTTCCACAACATTACACCCTCTTTAAGAGACGAATGTATGCTAGAGACATTTATCAAGAAGGGAAGATGTGAAATGAAATGCACAATATTGTGTACTTTGCACCATGCTGAGTTTCATACATATGTCTTTACTTTGCCACTTTTCCTTCCTTCTCTCTCTCTCTCTCTCACTTGCTGAACAAACAAAGGGAAGTTAATGAAGTGCATCTACAGGCTGAAACTTTTCACATGTGTTCGATGTAGTCATGATCTGACTGTGAATGTCACATAAACAAACACAGCACCTGTTGTAAATTGTCCTGACCCATTTAGACTTGCAACACTTTGTGACTAGCATCAAGCTGTTGGAGATGTTAAATCAAAACGGCTTACAGTCGCCTTACAGGAATAGTTCACTCAAAAAATATGATTTAGCTAAACAATTTCTAACATCGAGTAATACAAGATTTTTTTATTATTTATTTATTTTTTCTTCTTGGAAGCAGATTTGGAGAAAATTAGCATCACTTGGTCTCCAATGGATCCTCTGCAGTGAATGGGTGCCATCAGAATAAGAATCCAAACAGCAGATTAAAAAATTCTGATGGCACCCATTCACTGCAGAGGGATCCATTGGTGAGGGAGTGTTGTAAAGCTAAAAAAACTCCAAATCTGTTCTGGTTAAGATTCAAACTCCACTAAATCAACATCCTGGTTGAGTAAATTATCAGCAAATGCTCATTTTTGTTTAAACTATTACTTAAATTTGAAATTGCCTTACAAATGTCAGAGCGGCAGTAACCTAGACCTTTAATTCTTCCATTCTAAGGTTAGCAGGTGTGCATGAATATTTTATACTTGTTCAAAATGATCGATACCTCCATTTTTTTGAGTAAAGAGTTCAGCTGTCCACTTCACATATGGGCTGCGCCATCAAGGCAATCGCCGGCCTGAGAGACAGGAAAGCCCTCAGGGTTCACTGAGGTTTTAAATATGGATCAGTTGGCATTTGTGTCGCTGTATCACAAGGTGACACGTTCTGATGTTTATCAGAACATCTGTTATGTTGTCATCTTCTCTCACCAATCGCGTTTCTGCTATGTAATTTCCATATCAAGCACATTCTGAGAAACCTTTGAGTCTCTTACAGAATGTGAATGTGCACTAAATATGTTTTCCTTTTCAAAAATCTTGTAACGTTTGGAATATCATCAGACTTCATTGCTATGCACCAAAACCTAACATACATTTAGTAAATGTTTAAAAAAAAGTCTTCTGTGGTGCTTCTTGTTGATGTAATTGTACCAAAATACAGTAGATCATTTAAAATCACTAAGTCACTATCATTGTTTTATGTTAGGATTGTTCTAACAGTGAGACATCTTATTAGGTTTTGTAGCAGAGCTTATTTCATACTGTACCAGGTTTTTTGCCTCAGTCCACCTTTCCTTCATCAGAAGGCCCTCTACCACCTTTTATGTGCTCTCTGTGTAGGTCATGCAATCCCCTTGAGAGAAGGGTTGGCTATGTCTTTGAATTAATGATTTATTTGTTGCTAATGAAATCTAAAACCATCCTCTGAAAGAGAAATGAAAAAAAAAAAATCCTATATCAAAGAAGGTGGAGTTTTAAAACACAGCCAACGATTGCGGCATGGACAATGGCAGCACAAAAGTTTTTAGGAGTCAAAACTAACTCCCCAAAAGTTCGCTTTGGTGAGCCCTTTCAAACTGCTTAAAACAAACTTTGTTTTGGCCTGATTTTGTTCGAAATGACATAATTTCTTTTCATTCTTCGATTTTGTTAAGTATATGAAATGTGTTTGTACAGAGGACATGCGGCAATAAAGTACAGATATATAGTTTTTTCTTTAAGGATTTAGCATGAGTAAAACTCAGTTGGTCAGCATGTGTTTATAATATGAAGACTTTGATATAAATGTAATAATAAAACTAGAGGTGGGACTTTAACACGTTAATTTAGATTAATTAATTACACAAAAATAACACTTACATTTTTTTAACACATTTTAAGCGCACTTATTTTTGCACCGCGGAACGTTTCTCACCGGATGAGTGTCGGCGGACCGATTATACTAGAACACCAATTACCGTTTCTACTGCTCTGAATGCATAGATATATATATAGAATGACTCAATATTTTGGGTGAGCGAGCAGCCTGTGGTAAGATGTCCGCCACTCTATATATATCTATGTCTGAATGTACTTCAAAGTAGGGATCGGCCGATATGTTTGCGCGTTTTGTCAGTAAAGCTGGTCGTGTAATCAGCGGTAAATGCCATCAGGTGCGTGATTTCACATTGAGCCGTGTATATATAATACACACAGCCGTTGTTCACTGACGAGCTGCGCAAATCCACGCTGATAATGAACATGGTTTTGCACAGCTCGGCAGTGAACAATGGCTGTGTGTAGTATATACGGTTCAATGTGAAATCACGCACCTGATGGCATTATTGTGTTTTACAGTTTACAGAAAGTCTACCTACCTATACGGTTCCTGAATTTCTGAAATGTAGGCTACTATATTTCTAAATTTCCTATTGCAATACTTAATGGCAATATTGCACTGGTCTGTTGGACTTGGTTAAACAAAAATAAACAATATTTTGTTGCTTATGTGTTCAGTCATTATTCAGTGGTATACTAAAATCCATATAAAAAAACGTATTACTCAAATATTTATATGCGATTAAAATGTGAATAATTTCAATTAATTAATTACAAAGCCTCTAATTAATTAGATACATTTTTTTAATCGAGTCCCGGCCCTAAATAAAACACAAACTCATAAACGATATATATACTTTATAAGGAAAAACTGATGATAAAATTTCACTGTGTAATAAATATATACCTCCTACAATAGGTTTACTTGCATGTAAGGTCAAAAAAAAACTTTTGTTTTGCTTTAATATCATTTACTAACAATTTGTTTATTAAAGGTGTTCTAAAATTCCATTTCTCTAATCCCCTCCTTTTCATGAACCTGCTCTCCTCTGATTGGTCAGATGGCCAAGCTTGTTGTCATTGGTTTACTGCACATAGTGCATGTCGGAAATTATACATGCATTGTCATATTTCTGTTTTTTGAACACTTGTTTTGTAAAGACATGTAAAATTAATGCAAGTTCAACTTTTAAAAAACATGTCTCAGGACTTTATAGCAGTTTCCACCATCCCATTGCATGTCATGTTTTTAAATGAAGAAAGTAGCGTACTCTTCGTGATTGGTTTTGGTTCCTTTATTTAACTATATGCACAATGCAGTTTTTTCTAATAGTTTAAGAAGCATTATTAATTATATACGGTTTATAAACATTATTTTCAAACATTATGCACTTTTTTCAAAGATAGTCTTGTTATTTTATTATGCTTTGAAGAAACATGCCTAATATTGTGCTCGATGTGCCCTCTTGTGGCATCAGAAGTGAAGGCAAAATATTTTTTCCCCTAATAAAAATTATGCCTTTTAAATTTAAATATAATTCATATTTTTATAATAATTAAGTAGAAAATTCAAATTTAGTAACTTTAAGTTTAGTAAGTCTAATTTAGTAATTTATAACAACCCGAGTGAGTATATATTTTTAAGTGATTTTGTAAACAAGTTTCGGGAGGAGCGCGCACAAATGATTAGCCACGGCTTGCTCCGCATTATCTCCATTCAGCTGCCTAACCATTATCTAGTCATGTTCGTTCACCTCTGCTTTAAATAAGCTTGTCTGCTTCCCTTACACATCTAGCTATGCAACCCTCCACCTCCCCTACTCCGCCCTCTTTTCGCACCTTCCGTCAGGGGTCAGAGCCTGACGCCAAGCTCTGCCCTCGCTAGGGTTCTAACCAGTTGTGCTCGGAGTCCACCGAGCTCGCCCCTGGACGGCACGCCAAACACGCTTAATTATTTATAAGGAAGTGCGAAATCGTGAAACTCTTTTAAACCAAAGCTGGGCTGTATCATAGTCTCTCGTCTATAAATATATATTTTCCGCTACTTAGTTGTTGTTTCATTTCTTTAGTTTAATTTTCTACTATAAAACAATGTCCAAGAGCAGTTTCGCCACCTTGTGGAACAACTACTTACTGCAAAACTAATTCAGTGCTGATGTGTAATTTATTTGATGGGCACTTTTGCGCAAAATAAATCATTTACGTTCACACACAGCTACAGTCAATATTTGAAATGACAAAATAGGGGCCTTTAATATATTTTATCAGTGCAGATTAATATAACCTACATCTCTGTGAGAGAAGTGTCCAAGAACTATCCATGTGTTTCCTGTGCACTGTGTGAGGTTGTCTAAGTTAATGTCAGTCCGGAGTTCCCTTGTTTCATTTGCAGGAACATTTGACCCATTTCCCAGCTTGACTCATGGTTTCCAGTCTGACAACGCCACACCGCCTTTGTTTCTTTGTTCCTCTCTTTATACGTCTTTCTCTTCCTGCTCACCTTCCAAACCGGGCCTAACCTTTTAAGCCAACGGCCAGCGTGTCCATCCTCCCATTCTGTTGACTCAGCAAAATGGTTCAGAGGCCACAAAACGAAAACAAAATCATCTCCTTTGGAAAATATTGTTGGGCCTTGGCCGATGTGTTCGTTCTGTCTGCTTCTGTAGTGCACACAAACACAGATGACTGTTTGCAGTCTCTTTGGCCCGCCAACAGCGCACGACTGGGAATGTCCTGCTTCCATGAGCTGAGTTATCTTTCCTTCTGTAGCCGGAAAGGAAGTGGAGGGAGGCGAGGGGAGTGACGGAGGGATTTTAGAGGAAATTTGGAAACACAAAAGGCTTGTAAGTTGAGGGCGATAATGAATCCAGAGGTGTGGAGAACAGGCGTACAGAAAAATAGGTCACGTGGGAGTTTCTTGTAAAGCTGATGAAGATTGAGTTATTGAAGAATTATCATTATGCTTCTCAAGGGGGCCATCAGCGCTGATGTGACCGCCTGCAGAAACCAAAGCAAACGTACTTACAGCGTGTAGCCTCTCTGTTTATCAGTACCGTGTTTATTTTTGTTGGTGTCTTCGTAAAGTTCTGGAATTTCTCTTGATTTATCAGTAATTTTCGGTACTGTTGTTCAGATGCGTTCAAAGAGATATAATTACTATAATGAAAATAATGTATTACGGGCGGGGGTTTTTTAACCCGCGTGCATGTTGTAATTTATACAATATGTATATGCAATTTTTATCTATTTATTTCTTGATTTTCTTTTTTAAAACAATATAATTCTTCTTCTTTTATTTTTTTTAAATAAACCTAAAAAGTTAAATCAGAGTAGTCAAAGTTATTTGTAGACATATAAAGAGTATAATTTCCGATGAATTGCAGTGCCTTCCTTATTGTTTAAGAGATCAGAAATCATGCCAGCAGTTTATTCTTCTGGTAATTTTAGTTTAATTATGCTCTGGGATTGTGTTTGTGCTTGAGTGTTACTGGGGTCAAATCACACTCTTCTTTCGGTTTTTCTTCCTGAGGTTAAGTTTCTTTGCATATTAGTCAACTATATTGCATCATTTAGTTTTTCATTAATATTTTCTATCCTTTCTCTGACCGTTAGTCTTAAACATGCACTTTTTTCCCTGTTGCGTAAACACTCTCTTTGAGAAAAACACTATTTTGCTGTGGGTTTGCAGGTTTTCTGTTCTGAAAGTGGCATCATATCTGGTGCTTTTATTTCACAAGACCAAGTCCAATTTGATTTCTCATGATATATTACCTTTAATAATTATTTCTGTGCATGTGTGTGCGAGTGTGTCAAAATAATCATAAATTGTTCATTGTTTATTAATTTTACTTAGCTTAAACATGCAGAAAAACCAGCTGGAATGCTGGTTTAAGCTGGTCCTTTTGCTTTTTTCAGGTGGTCATTTGCTGGTTTATGCTGGTCACATGCTGGCAAAGGACCAGCATAAATCAGCAAAAGGACCATATGCTTTTTTTTCAGCAGGGAAGACCTTATTGTAATGTGTACCACATAATTTTAGTTTAGACACAGTATTACGGCATGTACAGTAGTATGCAGTGGGTTAGTAAATGACTAAATATGACCTCTTTGTGGCCTCTATCTTATGACTGTTGTTCATTCTTTTCTGACCTGTTGTCTTACTGTGGCTGATCTCTGAAGCTCTCTTCAATTTGGCAAATTCAGTGTGAAATGAAAAACGTTCTCCTGTGTGCTTGTGTCAGTGAGTGCATGCAGAAACAGACAGCTGTCCCATTTGCAGCTGAATTTTTTAAAACTGATTTGCACTTTCTCTCAACGGGACTTGAAGCTAATTACCTACAAGCTGACTGATGGGGGAAATCAGTGAATGAAATTAATAATTATAAGAGTGATATCATCCATCTTTGGCAGCATCTCAGGGGAAGCAATTTAGATCTTTTTATACACGCAACAAGTGTCAGTTAAAATGACTGACTGTGACGGCCGTAGCAACAGATGCTGAGAGACAGTTTGAACATGAGCCCTGAAGCAGTGTTTTTAGGGTGTATTGTTGACACCCACCCACTGCTACATAAGTGTAGCACAGAAAAGTATAAATGCCATTTGTTTTCTCCTTTGAGGAATTCATTTTTTTAATGATAATGAATATTCTCAAATATATTTGAAACTTGTAGTCAAATTCCTATATAGTCAGCTCTTTTATGTAATGTTGAAGTTGCCTCTTATATGTTATTCACAAGTTAGTTTCTTCATTTAAAAAAAAGTCAAAAAGTAGATTCCCAATGTATTATCTTTATCTTTATCTTTAAATCAATTCATCATAATTTTATTATATGTCTTAAATATTCATTTATTGTATGTCTTATAAATAAATGTATATGTTTTACCAAATATAATTTATATATAGTATGCAGTGCTTGTGCTGTATTAAAAATTAGTAATACTTTTTTAAATGTGTTAATTCTTTCTTGAAAGGATTAAAGTACCCCACTTTTTTTCTCCTTTTTTCTGTCCTTTTTTTGTCCAGATTTTAAAATTAAAAATTAACAAATACCTTTGCTTCAAGGCAAAAATATTTTTTTGTTAAGTTTTGTTTTATTTTAATATTTGAAGGTAATAGTTTAGTAGTCTTTAGTTAATGACATGCAAAATCTATATTTTTGAAAATGCCTGTGGAGAAAATACATTTCTGGTTTTAAGGTTGAAAAAGTGGGCAGTTTCAAATACAGCAATATTACAGTTGTAATATCTATTTTATTTAAATAATTACATTTTATTTCATTGTAATTCAATAGGGTACCTTTAATGACAGTGATATCAACATTTAAAGAACTAACATAATAATAAACTATTTTATTAAAAAAGTTATTTAACTATTAATTATTTTTTTAATATGAATCATTTTATTTTTTGTGATCAAATAATAATAATGCAATTTTTAATAAAAAAAAAAATCAGAAATCAGTAACCAAACATATAAGTAAAAACACATTAACAGATAAATATACAAAAAAAAAAAAACATTAATAACACAGTCTCATAGGTCCCTGCAGTCATTTTCTTGTTAACTTGAGTTTTGCTTTCATGAGCACGCAAATCAATAATGATTGAACTTCAGAAAATGGGAAAGCAGCAAACTGTCTGTCTGTGTGATAAACAGGCTCATCACTCTATTAATATATTTAATCAATGACTAATGAGGCGATGAGTCAATTCTTATTTATCGGACATGCTGCGTTCCCACAGACTGACAAATATGTCAGAACACTCCCACACAGTTTACTAATATTTATCAGCACTGACGGGAGCCGCAAAAGGTCGAGGACAATGTTGCTGACGTATCACATCTGCTACTCAACAAACAGTTACTTAATCAGTGGAAAAATGTGTTTCCTGTGATCAGCGTTGCGTTTCGCGTCTTGTCAGGTGTCTGATGTGTGTGAAACACTTTCCTGGTTTATCATCCTTCCTCTCAAAACTTTCAATTAGTGTATTTCCGATTAACAAGACAACCTGGAGTCAACTCGGCTGATGAAGAAGCCTTCCGAGACCACAGCCAATCAGAGCGCACCTCCACAGCGCCCCATAACTGTTACCTAGCGTCGTTCATTATCTGCTCTGATTTGCATGAGGTAATTGGCTATGTCTGTCATACGCAATGCAAAATTGCTCATGACTTTATTTAGGACAATTAGAGACCATCTACAAAATGGACGAAAAAGAAAAATGAAAAAAAAAAAAAAAAAAAGCTATGTACGAATGTACTCAACAACACTCCGTATACAACAGGTTTGTGCTCCGTTCAGTACTCAATTTAAATGTAAATTATTAAATTATTATTAAAGACGCCAATTTGTAATTTGTAAGGAAATTCATTAAATGAATTGGAATTCAAAGCCATATGTGACTCCACTTTTTACAAGAAAAGCAAAGATCCTCAAGCTAAACTTAAAATGTTGCCTTGATCATATATTTATAAGCCGGATTGATGGATGGAAGATACATAGAGAGATAGATGGATGAATAAAGGAATCAGACTGGGCCAAAGGTTTACCTTGTAAAAAGACTCATATTCGATCAAAAGGGTGCTTCTACTACAGTAAATACTGAGCAAAGGGTCTGAATACTTAGGACCATGTGATAATTCAGTGTTGATAGAAAGATCAAAATTCTGTTTAGTTTATATATTTTATCATACTTATTATAACAACCTGTGTAGACCAGGATGGAAGAACGCCTAGAATGCATTTCCTTAGATTTCTTCTGGATTTCAATATTGTAATGTTATACTTCCTGTTGTTTCGGTTCAGATTCCAGTTGACATTCCTGTGTTTTGTGGCTGATTCAGCTTGTTTGAGAACATGGTTCACTAAAGTGAACACCAGGAGTCAGGTATACAACAGATTACACTTGACAGCAGTGATATTTCCATATTTCAACTAATCACAAATATGTTTTTTTTTCTCATTAGCCATGGGTATTATGTTAATACAAAGTCCACAGTAGAATTTTGCAACCTTCACAGCACGAAAATCAAATGCTGACTTAATTTCTCCCTCATTTTAGCCTCTGACCAGCTCTCATTTATTCCCCATCAGTGGCCCCTGCGCTCCAATCAACATAATCTGTTTCAGTTTGACCCACATCTACAGCCAAACAATAAGTCTTGACTGAGATTTTGTCTTTTTCTCCTGTTGTGAAACAAATTAGAAATAAATCAAGCTGCTTGTCTGAACGTCAAGCGGCCTGGGTAGACGTATTAACGTAATTTCCACGAGCACCACAGGAGATTCCCGACAACCGCTGGCCAGGTCTCATTAAATTAACATGATAATGTCCCGTTCTAATTTACAATTACTCCCTACCATCAAAATAATGCTATTGAGCCCCGGATCCACCCTGCTGTCATTGAAAATCAATGATGTAACGTTTGCTTGAGCTCACAAGAGGTGCAATTAACTGATCACATTATCCTAAAGAAAACTCATTCCGGCTAATACAATGTTTATCTTGGTCCTCTGAAGGATTCCCAGTGAACTCAAGGAGCAAACATTACATGATCCGTGCACTGTTGGGAAAATCACTATTACGGTTACTCATACTTGGGGTTAAGGATTTGAACAAACCCCTGGGATGATCTGGGTTGTGTTCAGAAAGTATTTGAATATATGCTAGTTTGCACTTTTATGTAAAAAGTGTTTTAAATGTAGGCTATATGTAAATATAAACCATACTATCCGAATATGAAATGAATTTTAATGCCAGGTTAAAGGTAGACCATAAAGGGTTGGTTTTTTAACTTTTATGCCCAAGATACATCCCAAAATACCCAGAATGCCCTAGCAACACTATACATGTAGCTTTTACAGAGAAGCCTTTTCACTTCACTCTTTTTTCCCTCCAAGAAAATATAAAAATCTAGTTTGTTTATTCACAGTTGATTATGTACTATAGCACAGCAAAAAATGTCCCATTAAACATTGTGTCACAGCAAGTAAAAAAAAAAAAAAGTAAAAAAGTAAAAAAAAAAAGCAAGAAGGAACACGGTCCCTAAAAAGCATTCCATCCATCTGTTCGCTCTCCTCTTTTATACCGTAATATATGTTATCCCTGCCTGTTTACTTTATGTCCACACATTCCCAGAATAAAGATGCTCACATGACTCTCAAATGAGATTTGCTCATTAAGAGTTACAGCAGTCTAGTGCCCCACAGGTCTAAAACTGCTCATTTAGTTTCATCTTTATCATTTCTCTCTCTCTGTCCTTTAATTGCCGTCTCTTCCAAGGTCTTCTCTCTCTGTAGCTGCTCCCCTGACTCTAATTGTGCGGATATTTCTGGCTATGGATTAGCATCGAGTCTGTGGTAGCTTTGACTGCTATATTTCAAATGATTAAATAATTACCAGAATTGCGAAACAGACTTACTTGACTCATGCAATGAAGCAAGGAATCGATGATAGTCTGAATTGGGAGATATATTGGGAGATTTTAAAATTTTAAAATTATTTAATAATAAGTCTTAAATCTTAAAAAAAAAAAAAAAAAAACTGAAATGTGAGATAAAACATTTGTCAATTGTCAATTGTTGATGCAGATCCAGCACTCAGATCTATTTTATTGACCTTGCTGAAGTAGTTAGTTAAACTTTATGTAAACATTTTGCAGAATAGGCTGTTTTCTATATTCATGCACCTTCAAAAATGCATATACCTCCTGATACTTTAAAACCTCCAGCAAAAGAAAAGTCTACATCCTGTCAGAACTGTTTGTTCCCTGCAGGTCTTTAGAGTCATCTCTACACTCCTTGAACTAATATGCTTAAAAGTACAGCAACTTCTGAAGCGATGGCTCTTTCACAGACCATTGCGCATCAAGAGAGCCTGGTCAGCTTCAATAAATCCCTTGTACATAAAATACAATATTTTTCTGCTTTTTTATTTATGTTTTTTCTTTTCACCCTTCTAAATAAAGCACAGAGCAATGACCCAATGTTCAATTATTTGAACACTTAAGCAATACTTGAAAATACATGAATGTCATTGTGTTAGATATCACATATCTGCAAACAAATAATGCTGGAATTTCTCTGAGCCATTTTGTCAATGAATTAAGTGGTGTCAAGGTGATTTCATCACTTTTACTATGAGTATGGGCCAAAGCATTAAACAACCAGGAAGTTTTTCAATATACTTCAGCAAAACTGTACTTGTTTGAAATGTTATTGCCTAACGCTATGACATTTCTAAAGTGTTACCTGCATATACATGTTCAAATAATAACAGATATTGTATGTAAATATGTACAGGTCATTTTAAAAAAATTAGCATATTGTGATAAAGTTCATTATTTTCTGTAATGTACTGATAAACATTAGACTTTCATATAT
>JAUYWG010000029.1:1573543-1586301 GCA_034779775.1 Enteromius afrohamiltoni
TAAATAACACATTAAAATCAGTGAAATTAACCAGATAAAAACATGTAACATTTACAAGGGGTCAGAATCATTTTTTTCAGTGTAATATTATGCCTAAAATGTTTGAATGCATATTTTTAAGCAAATGCATATGTATTTGTATTGTAAAATGTATTTGTAGTATACACAAACAGTTTTTATTTTTTCTCACTAGGGTACAAAGATTTTTTACAATCATTTTATGATATTTTATTTATATTTATAATATTTTGTTTATATTTTTTTTTTTTTTTTATAATTAATTATTTTTTTTTTTAAGTATGTCATTAATGGGTTATCTAAAATAGATTATATCACAATAAAAGACTAACAGCACAAACATCACAATAAATCCTAAAAGTTTGAGGTTGGCAAGATTTTTAAAATGTTTATGAGAGCCTCACAGAAGCTCACAGAGGCAACATTTATTTGCTGAAAAATCCAGTAAAAACAGTAATATTTTGAAATGTTATTAAAATTTAAAATAGCAGTTTTCTTTTTTAATATATTTTAAAATGTAATTATTTTTATGAAGGTAAAGCTGAATTTTCAGCATCATTACAGTCTTCAGTGTAACATGACCTTTCAGAAATCATTCTAATATGCTGACCTTTTTTGTGTGGAAACTGATTAAAATAGTTTTTGAGAATAGAAAGAACAGCAGTATTTTGAAATGGAAATCTTTACGAAGTTATAAATGTCTTTACTGTCACTTTTAATATTATTGATATGTTTATTTATCTCTTGCCGCCTTTTGCCTCGAGGTGAGTGACGTGTCTGCACTCACAGAGCTCAGAAACCTGCAGACGCTTCACCTGGACGGCACAGGAGTACGAGAAAATACTCTCCAGTGCCTAGCAACTCACCCCAGCCTATCGGCTCTCAGCCTGGCTGGTATCCCGGTCGCAGACGGAAACCACACGCTGGAGATCATTTCAGGTGCAGCAAAATAAAAACTATTTGTATTGACGGCTTTTTTCAAGCATTTAATGCACGCATAAATGTTTTTTGTAAGTTATTGGATCCTGTTTGGGGTTTTAGTAAAGCATTTACTACATTGTCTGTTTTCTCCATGCAGGCCTAAGGCTTACCCAACTCAACCTGCCTGGCAGACACTCTGTGACGGACAGTGGACTTGTGTTTCTCTCCAGACAGACGTTACTCTTAGAGCTCGACCTGACGGACTACACTCAGCTCACTGACCACGGCATTACCCAGCTTGCTAGCATGACCAGGTACAGCTATAGTAAATCACAGGTGCTGCTGTTCTGGGTTAATGTGGTGTAGTGCAGCCGTGCAAATCTTGTAATCCTGGAATAGTCTTACTTAGAGTTATTTACGAAATCAGTCAGTTTTTCAGGTTTCCCACGGTCAAGAAAAATTCTTGGAAATGAATCTAATGTAGTTAATCTCAGCTCTTTCTTTTGCTGGAATTTACTCTTTATAAAATGAGCTTTAACATTTCTTTTTAAAAGGCAAAAAGGAAATAATAAAAGGAAAAGGCATGGAAATAATAGAAATTGTGGGAATCCTGATTTATGTGTAACGATCTATTGTGCAAATGTGTGCCACATACAAAATGTATTCACACTTTTCTTTTTATTATCAACAAATATAGTGTTTTTTTGTATTTGATTAACTTTCATTTGTTCAAAACTCACAAATTATCATGTACTGTTGCATTACTGTTTAATAGAAATGAAATCTTTTTTTGTTTATGCTGTTGGTATGTGTAGACGATTGATTTCTCTGTTTCATTAGAACGCTTTTACCAAAGATGTAATGACCTGGCCCTTTTTACCTGATAGGCTGAAGAAGCTGTCTCTTAGCAACACTCAGGTGAGTGACAGCGGGCTGCAGGGACTGATCAGTCTAAAAGAGCTCCAGGAGCTGTGTCTCGACCGTACAGCTGTCACCAGCAGAGGAGTTGCAGCCTTGATCACACACTTACCACATCTGCAGGTGTAGTAGACAATATACACTTTGCTTGCACAATGTGTGCATTTTTGTTATTATTATATATATATATATATATATATATATATATATGTATATATAAGTGTGTGTGTGTGTATACACATATATATACTTAATAAAGATTTAGCCAAATAAAATCATAAATTAACATGTTTTCATTTAATTCATTGAAAAATATCAATTTTAAAATAATTATTTTTATCATTTATTCAAGCTTTAAAATTTAAATTTGTCAAAAGTGACAGTTAAGATATTTGTAATGTAACAAGAATTCAAATAAATTAGTGCTGTCAAACGATTAATCACGATTAATTGCATCCAAAATGTTTTTGTTTACATAATGTGTATATTTATGTATGTGTGTGTGTATACAATATATTTATATATATATGTATCAAAATACACATGCATGTATATATTTAAGAATAATTTGTTGTTTATATATTAAATATATTTCTATATAATTTATATGAATAGAAATAAATACATGTAAATATTTTCTAAATATATTATGTGTGTGTATGATAATTAAACAGTACACACAAATATTATGTGAAGAAAAACGTATTTAGGAATGTGACTAATTGTTTGACAGCATTCAAATAAATGTTTTTCCTTTGAACTCAAAAACCTTCAGCATATTAGCCTGATTTCTGAAGAATCATGTGACACTGAAGACTGAAGGAGTAATAATGCTGAAAATCGAGCTTTGCATCACAGGAATAATTAACAGATTTATTCACTAATATTCTACATAATTAAAAATAATAATATAGAAACAAGAAATATGGCAACGAATATTTCTGGCGTGTGTTTTGTAGGTGATGGGTTTGGCCAGTACACAGGTGGGTGATACGGTGATCAGACGGGGGCTGGTTCACTGTCCACAGCTGCTGAAACTCAACCTCAGCAGAACCAGAATCACAGATCACGGTATGTTGTGCAGCTTTATTTTCTCCACAATCACTTTCCAGTAAAGAAACGTCTCTAACATAACTAACATCCTCCTCAGGTCTGAAGTTCCTGTGTCGTATGCAGCTAAGTCAAGTGAACCTGGATGGCACAGGCGTAACTCTAGCAGGCATTGCTAACCTGATCTCGGCCTGCCCTCATCTGACCAGCGTACGAGCCAGCCATACCCGCGCCATCCCTCCAGACCAACAGTCTGACGATGATGACGACAACGCCAACAACACCACACGATCCTAGACGTTTGAGTGTATTCTTCAAACACGGCCATGCTACCCTTCAGCTGAGGGCAGATTATTCAGAGCTTCCTTTTTCCATAAGTAGCACTACAATCTTGGGTTCGACAATCAATACGTTTTTTTAAATGTGGCTAAACAGCGTAATGAACCAAGAGTTCATACTAAACTTGTGATTTGTCCGGGACTTGAAACGTGCCATGAATTATGCACACTTCAGATTGGTATTTTACGTGGGCATTTTGCATTTTTTGTCATCATTTAAAAGTACTGGCGACTTGCATACAAAAAAAAAAGGCTCAAATACTGATAATTAACAATTTGCATGTCAGGTGTAGAAGTATTTGAATCTTTTACATTGTGTCATTGAGGGTTTGTGCATGAACATGCTATTTTTATTTTAAAAATGAATGAGAAATAGGTGTTAATGAAAGACACCGAGATTTTACGTGGATATATTTTGAATATATTTTACTGAAGTGGACTGGAAGTTGGCGTTTGGTTTAATTACATGTCAAAGTCAGTGTTGTTTTACTGGCATGTTACCGAATCCAGCAGAATACATGTGTATTCATGTTAGATGTAAGTTTATTAGTGTATCTTAGATTTCTTAGTCTACTGGCATTAACTAGAACCAGGTTTACTAACATGCATCTGTCCTTAACTTACAGTTTTTCATAAGAAGTTACGAGTCGCAAAAATACCAAACAAACGAAGAGCATCTTCACATTGGCGTTCGACTGTTTCTGTATGCATTAGTGTTGTACCTTTAAGCGTTTGAATGCAATAAGATTTCAAATACAAAAACGTAAAGATCTCAATCATATCTGGAAAAAAGGTCTATGTATTAAAACAAGTCTAAATTCCGGACATACCTCGAATGCACGGTGCTGTTCTGTCTTGATTTGACGCAAAGTTTTGTGGAAACTGTCAAATGCATTCTTGTTGCCAGAGCAGTCGTCTGGTCTGAATTAAAATGAGATGAGATACATTTTTACATTCAGAACTCAGGAGCTAGTCAGTGGTGCATTGTGAACACGGTAGCGTCTTTTTCACCTTTATTTAAAATGAATAATTCAGCGTGAGTAAATGTTCCTACAACCCCAAAATAGGTGTTTCACTGTTAAACCACTGAATGCAGTTTAATGTATTTGTGCAAGTATACAGAAAATACATACAGCAATTCATTAAAGGAATAGTTCTGTCATCATTTACTCACTCTCAAGTAGTTCCAAACCTGTATGAATTTCATTAAGAAAAATCACCATTGACTTCTATAGTATTTTTTTCCCTATTATGGAAGTCAATGGTGACCCAAAAGTTTGGAACAATTCGAGGGTGAGTAAATGATGACACAATTTTCATTTTTGGGTGAATTATTCCTTTAAGCCAACTAACACAGATTCACACAATCCACCTCTTTAATGTGTGAATGTATGACACGGCTCGTATTAGATGCATGTTGTACAGTAAATTCATTCAGTCTGCTCCACATTTGTACAGTTTATTTTGCAGTTAACTAGGATGGTCTAAAACTATTTTATACTTTAGGTTTACAACGTTAATAAAAAGCTACATTTTGCAATGGTTACTTTTGTCTTTTCATTGCTTTTTTTACCTTCATAATTTGTATTTATAGATTAACTGTGTTTTGTAAAATAATTAATAATCAATTATTTAAATTAGTGTTAAAGTTACAGTGTTAGCCAGTAATAACAGCAACAAGTAGGCCTACTTAAATGTCAATATTTGATTTTAAGTTATTTTTCTAGAGAGTCCAATTTGGAGAAATGTGGCATTACATCACCTGCTCACCAATGGATCCTCTGTAGTGAATGGGTGCCGTCAGAATGAGAGTACAAACAGCTGATAAAAACATCAAAATAATACTCTACACAATGAATGTCTTGTGAAGTGCAAAGTTGCCTGTTTTCATCAGCTCTCATTCTGACGGCACCCATTCACTGCAGAGGATCCATTGGTGAGCAAGTGATATAATGCTACATTTCTCCAAATCTGTTCCCATGAAGAAACAAATTCATCTTCATTTAGCAAATAGGTCATTAAAAAAATGTAGTTATGGTTTCAAATATGCATTTGTTAAACTTCACATACTACAAGCATGTATAAAAACCATTACTGCTGTGTTTTTAACAGGTTCTCAAAGGACAAGGGTGTGAATTTGTAGCCGGATCCCTCATAAAACTTGTTCTGAAATTCAACCCTGAAAACAAACACAAAGCACATAAAAACACAGCTTTAACTACATTCATATCACTACTGTGTAATACTTAAACATGCTTTGTAAACATAACAAACGGTGGTTGTTGTTAGTAGTAACAGTACATACTGAAGCTCACGATAAACTATCAATGCTAAAATTGGACACACTCCAAGCACAGAGACATTAGACTTTTAGGCCAGATATATGTAAACATGTTCCATGTCAAAGGTCAGGAACAAGTCAAACACCTTAACTAACATGCAGCTTACGAGTGCAAGGTGCAAGGTTGTTGTACGCATGATAAATCTAATAACTGATTTGTTAAAAGAATTAAAGTCTCATGCTCTTTGCTCATGAATCATGTGGTGTTCTTACCAGTGTAGTCGTAAAGCGTGCAGAAATGCAGATAGGCCCTCCATAACCAGAAGAATAGTCACGGTGAGAACAGAGAAAGCCGCAAACAGCAACACTAGCATGAGTGAACCCATCCCAGAGGAGATCTTCAGACCCGCCTGAAGAACCATCCGCCAAAGCACCTCCGACAGCTCTGCAGACAAGACACAATTATACTTTCATTTACTCTGTCACTGTGTTACTTAAAGGAACAGTTCACCCAAAAATGGATATTCTGTCACTATCTACTCACTCATATCCTTCTAAACCTGTATCGTTCCATGCTGCAAAGAAAAATCATTCAGTTTTGGAAATTATATGAGGGAGTGTAAATCATTGTGATACTACTGATATTTTGATTCCTTTTTATTTGTATGTTTACTGGTACATAAAAAATACGTTAATTTAGAAATCTTAATGAGACATTTTCAATTAGATCTTTAATCTTTAATATGCTAAAATATGGTCTAATATCTGCAGCTTAGTTATTAATGGTATTTTTGTGGAAACCGTGATAAAAATGTCAACATGCTTATATGAATAAAAAATAGGAAAATTTATTTAAAATACATTTTAATTAATTTACGATTAATATTATAAATGTCACTTTTGATCAACATAATGCATCCTTTCTGAATTAAATATATATATTTATTCCAAACGTTTGAATGACTGAAGTTTCCACCCCCAAAAATAAATAAATCAATGAAAAAATGCTTTCTAAATGACAATAAAGTATAATACTGCCAAAAAGGTTGTTTAAAATATTTCACAGTGTTGTTTTTAATATTTTTAATCAAATGCATGCATCCCAGGTGAGCACAAGAGACGTCTTTAAAAAAACATTTTAAAAAAATTATTCCAAACTATTAGTGTTTTTTCAGAAATAAATTCTGAATATTAAAACACTCATCCATTTATTCTCTTAAGTCAAGCTGTTAAAATTGACCACGCAGGAAATCTTTGTCCTCCTAAACTGCACGCCTTCATTTACTCATTGCACTGCTACAGTCAGTCACTGAGAAACAAATAAACACACATAATAAAACACAAGCCATTACTGAAGCGACGCATGTGTGACAGGACCAACCTGCGTGAGCCAGACTGAGCGCCCAGAGCCGAAGGTACGAGGCCGTGTTAGAGATGCAGCCCAGGCAGAACTCGATCGTGTGAATGGCCTGATACACAATGATGTCTCCCATACTCGTCTGGAGAACAAACAGATGCACAGATTACTTACGGTAAAGACAGGTATTAGTATAATAAGATGTTACGTAATAGTATTCAGTTTCAAGTAACTTATCTTATACCAAAAGCTTACCGTCTCATCTTTCTGATGACGTGAGAAGGAGGAGCGTGTGTCTGTTTCCTGCTGGTCATTCAGACTGTTTCCAAACACCTGTGTAGAGACCACAAATACTTAAAAAATTACAGACACAAATATAATAAACTTATAAACTTATTTTCATACACTTTTTACATTCTAAATATGGATCCAATTTGAAAGTCTCAAATAAATAAATAAATTGCACAACAAAAATGATTTATGCTAAATTGCGCAGTACTGAAATAAAAAAATACCAATAAATAAATCCCCAATGAATTTAATTACTATTTATGTACTTTACACAATTTGAACATATTTAAATATTTGTACATGGTATAAAGATATGATTTCCATTTTTATTTTATTAATATAATTAATTCAAAACTTAAATTAATTACATTTAATTAACAATAGACATATATTTACAAGTTAAAATCAATTCCATTTTAGTATCAATAAACTATTGAAGTTTTGTGAATATATCCTGTAAATATTGTTTTCATAATAATTTAGTTTGTTAAGGATGAATTTTTATAATTTTTATTAGTTAATGCACATTTTTAGTTTTAATTATTTTAGTAATAAGCTGTAATATTAGTAATATTAGCTGACATAAACTAATATTATTTTATTATTTTTTATATTTTTAGTTGATTTAGTTGATAGCATTTTAGTTATTTAGTTAAGTTTTTTTCAAATGGCATTTTTGCTAGGTTTTAGTTTCAGCATACACTAACCCTGTTTGAAACTATTATTAACTGTTCTTGAGACAGGGTTGCCTGCTCTGCTCACCTGGTGTCTGGTTTTCATCCGGGTCCTGTAGATGAGGAAGGGTTTGACCAGAAGCAGCACAGGAACCATGAGCATAGCCGTCACAACCAAGAAGATCTGAACCGCTTTCTGTATAGCATCACAGCATCAGTCATGATCTGTAACGCTGAGTACTTCAGACATGACATGCCAACTGCTTTTAGAGGAGCATGAGTCCAAACCTGTCCTGCGTAAAGCAGCTCGTGCTCAGACTGGTAATCAAACAGCATCATGTTGATGAAGAGCAGCAGAATGCTGGGAGCCGACTCAGAGCGTAGAGCGGTGCACCATTTATATAGGATGAGGAAGATCAGGTATCCGAAGAGACACAGCATGAAGATCAGCTGAGGAACAAACTGAAGGACAACGTCCTGGAACTTTTGGAAATATCTATGAAAGGAAATGAGAAAAACAGTAAGTCACAGATTTCTGAACAGCGATGACCATAAGGGTTAAGAACTGACATGAATCATTGATAGTAGCCTACTTTTACATATAAAACTATCTTTTAATTATAATAATACCACTATCAACAATAATTCCACTTAAAAAAAAAATATTTCAAGTTGAATCCTGTATAAATTAAAGTTATATAAGGAAAAACATGTTGCCATGACTTATTGATCACATAAAGTGTAGATTTATATACATAACATTTTATTTTCCAACAAAATAGACAAAAGCTACATTATTACATCATATTAAAGATATTTATATATTACATACATTTAAATATATACATGTAAATACAATGGTAACACTTTACTTTGATGGTCTCTTTCGAACCTACATGTCAACTAACTCTCATTAGAATATTAGTACCCTCTCTAATTAATATCTGCTAACTCTTTATTGTGATGGTCTCCCAAAAGACATATCAAAGTACATATCAACTTATTCTAACCCTAACCCTACCACTCTACTAATACTCTGCCAGTGCTCTATTGAGATATGCAGGTGCAATGTTACTTATAATCAACAGATTACGTTAAAGGGACCATCAAAATAAAGTGAAACCGTTATTATTGTATGTGTGTGTCTGTATACATAATAAGTACAAACGTTTATTTTGGATGCGATTGATCGTTTGAAAGAATACAGCGTTAACTAAATACTCACACAAAGTTGACCAAACTCAGGGTGAGTCCAAAAAGCATATGACTGACTCCCAATATGACCGACATCTTCATCTTAAAGGAGTTTAGAAAGGAGAGCTTGTTTGATGCAATATTCCAAACCTAAAACAAAAATGTAAAACGACTATATAGCCAAGGTTTGCATAGTTCTGCCAAATCAATACTTCAATACTTTCGCTGTCGTTTAAATCCACACATTTATGAAATTGAATAATTAAGATAAGCAGTAGTTATGAAATGTAGCTTTGATCACAGGAATGCATTTAAAAATATTTTTCGATTATAATTATATTTACTTATTTATATTTTTTATTTCACTTGCTATTCATTCCCTTGCACATGCTATTAATGCACTGCATCAGGACATCTAAAACCTGCCACCTAGTGAATAAAGCACAATAAGACAACCAAAATCAATTCAAACTCTCAAATCATTGTAAAGACATCTCAACGTCATGTGATGCAGATGCAGGTCAAGAAATAACATGACAATGCTAAACTATATGCATATGACCAGAGGAACATTTTTACATGCACTGACCGGGTCAATTCCAAACACATACGGCTTTCCAGAATAAACTCCTGGCACAAACGGGTTCAGCTGAAGATGGTGATACTCATGCAGTGTTTCATTTCTGACATGAAGAAAGAAATATGAGAGTGGAAAAGAGCAAGCGACTACTACAAGTGTCCAGCATGATGTACGTACTGCCAAGGGCCGTGGGGCTGAAGCATGGGCCGAACACTCCAGGAAGAGCCGAAGATGTTGAAGGACTTGGAGAAGCAGTCGTTGTAAATCAGGCCAGTGTATATGGAGAACATTCCCATGAGCAGGACAATATACCGTCCTCCGATGACCACATCTGTAAGCTGGGAGGAGAAAGATGATTATACTGTAGAAGAAGTGGTCTGATCATGCAGATAATGCCGTTCAATACCTCATTTTTTAACTTTCGTAAAGACTCAGCCTGAGAAATAAGCCAGACTGCAAACAGCATCATCAGCAGCCCATGACCACAATCTCCAAACATCACCGCGAACAGGAAGGGGAAGGTTACTATAGTGTACGGAGCTGAGAAAATACATGTAGCAAGTACATTAATAACACAGTTTATATATATATATATATATATATATATATATATATAAACAAATATATGTTATTATTTAATATATTATTAAATTGGTAACAAGTAATTTTTCAAGTACATGTCAACCAACAGTCATTAGAGTATTAGCAGACTGCTTAATGTCTTCTAACACTTTATTTTGATGGGTCCACAACATACTGACTATAAGAAACTTTGCCAGTATATATATATATATATATATATATATATATATGGTTAGGTATGTTTTAATAAACCACCATAACTAACCAGCATACTGTATGATGCTTTTTTCAGCAGTGTAACCTAATAAACTACTCTGAAAGTTAGTAGACATGTAGTTGCAAATTAATGAGAGTTAGTTGACATGTAATTGCTAGGTATAGTTAGTAGAATGTCTAAAGTGTACTAGAAAAATAAAGTAAACCATTAATTTAGACTGAAGTGCCCCTATTATGGGTTATAAAAAGTTCACATTTTGGTTTTGGGAGTCCACAAACAACAGGTTGGCATGCTTACAAAGTCAAAAACACTTTCATTTTCTTCAAATATAAATATATTTTTATTTGCTTATGCTTAATTTTTTCCAAACCCCTTCTTTGTACGACACTAAATCTGTGGTTTGATCTATTGGAATCTATTGTTCGATTTTATTTAAAGCAGTGTTTGTGATCTTATAACACTTCGAAAAAGCGACACCTAGTGCCAAAGAATGAATTTGCATTTTTATTCAGAACAAAGCAAAAATCAAGTTTCCAAGGTCTAACAAGTGGGCGGGCAATATGCTAATATGTAAAACTTAGAGCTGTGTTACGCACTGCATGGAAGCTCATTCTCAAAAATACACAATAGGGGCACTTTAAAAGTTGCAGTGGATTAATTATATTCAATTCTACAGTAAATCACCTGGATTGATTTCCTGATAAGTACCGACTCCATAGGCGTCAATGATAGCCTGGAATCCCTCAGTAAATGTGTTGGTTCTGTTGAAGGTGGGTGGAGTTTGCTGGGTTTGGATGCGGTTCAGGACTGGAGTCACACTGGAACCACTCTGCTCCTAAAAACACATGGCAAACCAGTCTTAAAGGAACAGTTCACCCACAAATGAACATTCTGTCATCAATTATTCACCCTCAAGTAGTTCCAAACCTGTATTAATTTCTTTGTTCTGACAAATATTTTGAACAAAGTTCGTAACCAGGCTGTTTTGGGTCACTATTGACTTTCATAGTTTTTTTTTTTCCTACTATGGGAGTCAGTGATGCCCCAAAACAGCATGGTATAAATATCTTCCTTTGTGTTCAGCAGAACAAAGAAATTCATACAGGTTTAGAAGTACATGAAAGTTCACACTTTCGATGCAGGGTGAATAATTTAATTTTTGGGTGAACTGTTCCTTTAAGTCGCTGGGGTATATTTGTAGCAATAGCCAGCAACAACACATTATGTGGGTCAAAATTATCATTTTTTCTTTCATGCCAAAAGTCATTAGGATATTAAGTCAAGATCATGTTCCATGAAGATATTTAGCTAATTTCCTATCGTAAATATATTAAAACTTAATGTTTGATTTGTAATATGCATTGCTAAGAACTTCATTTGGACAAATTAAAAGGCGATTTTCTTAATATTTAGATTTTTTTGCACCCTTAGATTCCAGATTTTCAGATAGCTGTATCTCAGCCAGATATTGTTCTATCTAACAAACCATACATTATTGTTATTATTTAGCTTGCAGATGATGTATCTCAATTTCAAAATACTGACCTTTATGACTGGTTTTGTGGCGCAATGTCACATACATGCTAGTGATGATTTGCAGAATATTTATTCTTTGAAGTACATGAACATACTTACAGATCCCTTAATCAGGGCGTTTTGAACTAAAGCGAGATCTGACACGGGACACCAGATCTCAGCTACGATCAGCTTCTGTGTGATGTCTATGTTGCAGAGGTTGAGGGTGTAGTAGATGGCCTTCATCTTCTTCACTTTACTGCCCCACTCCTGGATGTGCTCCGCGGCTCGGGTCAAAACCCCACCACGATATTCTTCCGTTCTTTTCAGGATCTTTACAGCAAATGTGGACATAAAAACAACTATTTTTGCATTTAGGAATACAGATTCTCTCAAGTAGACACATTTGAAAAGACACTTGCAATTGAGAATAATCAATAAAGTGACTCACCATTCGAAGATCTTCCATTTGTGTCATTATGCTGTTGCTCATTTGCTTGCGTTCAAACAGAGTTTTGGGGCACGAGTACAAGCTGGCACGAAACCTTTATGGATTGCAAAAATAATAAATAATAGCTACTAGACCATAAAATAAATAAACATGTCATGAAAAATTTTATCATATGAATTTTATGATAATATAGAGGTTTAAAGGCAATATAATATGCAATTATTTTGTTTAGCACTTTTTCTTTTTAACTGAAAGACTCCATGTCCATTTTTATCTGGTATACCACTTTTACATTTTTAATAATTAATGCAACTGTCTAATATGTGAATATAATCAAAACAAAGTTAATAATGATTTCAATTATTTAAATA
>JAUYWG010000029.1:1616109-1627128 GCA_034779775.1 Enteromius afrohamiltoni
GCAATTTAGATATGTTCTTAAGATGGAAAAATGCAGTTTTACAGATACTAGAAACATTGCTTTCAAATGAAAGATTGCTATCAAACAGCACACCTAGGTTCCTAACTGATGAAGAAGAACTGACAAAGCAGCAATCAAGTGTTAGACAGTCTTCTAGATTATTACCTATAACCCCCGCAAGTGCCATCTCGCCAAGTCAGAAGTGCAGTACCTGGGCTTCGTCATCGGGAGAGGACTGGTCAAGCCCCAGGAGAAAAAGATCAAGGCCATCCAGGAGGCATCCCAGCCCACCACGAAGTCCCATGTATGAGCTTTCTTGGGGTTGGCGGGATATTACCGATGTTTTACCCAGCTTTTCCTCCATAGCTGCCCCCCTGTCAGACCTGACCAGGAAGGGGCACCCTGAGCGAATCGCCTGGACCGAGAAAGCCCCCTCGGCTTGTCAGGCCCTGAAGAAGGCCCTGACCGCGGAGCCGGTCCTCCACGCCCCGGACTTCAACCGCCCCTTCCTGGTGCACACCGATGCCTCCGATTCGGGACTTGGAGCCGTCCTCTCCCAGGAACATCAGGGAGAGGAGCATCCAGTCGTCTACATCAGCCGTAAGCTGACCCCAGCGGAAAAGAACTACGCCGTCGTGGAGAAGGAGGCCCTCGCCGTCAAGTGGGCAGTCCTGGAGCTCAGGTATTACCTGCTTGGAAGAAAGTTCATCTTGTATACAGATCATGCGCCGCTCCAGTGGATGGCCTGGGCCAAGGACACAAATGCTCGGGTGACCAGATGGTTCCTGACGCTCCAGGTCTTCCACTTTGACGTGCGACACAGAGCTGGATCCGCCAACGCAGATGGCCTCTCGCGGCTTGGGTCAGCTTACGCAGGTCTGTTAGGGTACTGTTAGGTCTGTTATATAGTACGTTAAAGAACATGACACACAACACAACATTTCCCAGAAATCTTGTATAATTTAACCAGTCCGACTACGACTTCAAAAGTCCTGAAGTGTTTCCAGATAAGTGTGTTCTGTACCAGGATGGTTCGGCGTGATGTCATGTATTGTACTCCATTTAAGTGTTTTATATCTGAACACTGGATAAGCTTCCTGAGGTGAATGCAGTGTTAAGTGACATAGTTCACATCAGACGTTGTTTTACTTGGGATCTTTCTTTTGGTTGAAACTTTGTTTGAGTGATTATATGAGACATAATACATTTTGGAAAGTTGTACTGTATCTTTCAACATACCTTCTGAGGTTCATTCATGTTTTTTTGTGCTATATTAAAGTGGAAGAGACTCACACTCCACGCTGATACTTCAACTGTGCTGCTCTTACTTCAGCTCTGAGATCAAACCCTGAACACCTGAGAGAACTGAATCTGTCTGAGAATAAACTCAGAGATTCAGTGAATCTGATTTCTGCGGTAATGATGAATCCTCAATGCAGACTAGAAATACTGTGGTAAGATCCTCTCTGTTGTAGTCACATTGTACATCACATGATGCATTATTTAAGAAAAGGACGTTGATCAGCATCAAATATGATCACCAAAAATGGGTACAGTTTATGGTTTATGGTGACAGTTTAATAGTCTTTTTTAATCCAAAATATCCATACCTGTAACTCAAGAAGTATTAAAGGCGGGGTAACAACTTTTGTTGTTTACACTGTTAAAAAGTTGAGTTTGACTCAGACGCATGCTGTGCACTAGCACACTTGTTTGTACATGTTTCTGAGAGTTGTTTTTTTTATTGTGGTCGATGATGGAGCTCCTTATATCCATTGTTAATTTTGACAGCAAATTTTGATTTAGTCTTTTGACTTAAATAACATTTAGTTTTAGTCATATTTTAGTCATCTGAATTGTTTCTAGTTTTACACCAAATCTACAGTAAATTTAGTCAACTCAGATCTAATGGGTTTAGTTACAGTGTAATTCATTTAATAAGCATTTCCAAACTCATTTTGTTTGACATTTCATTATAATGTAGACTGATTTAACTGTGGTGACACACAACATGCCATTATGTTAAAATTAAATGTAACCACTTCTCATAAAGGACAAGAACATGGTCTTCTTTTCAGTGACATACCAAGGGTTATATATGCTAATTATGCATTCTTTATTGTTTACCATATTATTTATTCTTTCAAGCAGACATATTTATTTCTATAAATAAATGTATATTAATCTTAAGAACTACTAAGTACTACGTGATTCAGTCAGGAGCATTGAGTGATTTTACATTCGTTGCTTGATTAACATGACTTTGACTTAAGCAACTAAATTAGGCTGTGGTCCCTTTAAAACCGAACACACGTGAATGAAATGTACTTAAACATGTTCCGTACTGTTTACATTCACGTAATACGTAATCGACTATGTTTACCTGAGTGCTAGTCAAAACGGACAATTTAAAATCAATTTGTGTGTAACTCTCCATTCAAGGGTAACTTACAGTGTGTGTATGCTTCAGCTCAGAAACTGGACTGAACTAAATTTATCCATATACCTGCTTTTCTCTTAGTCCCACATATTGAGATTTTTTTTACGTTTTATGAGACGTGCAGCAAGTGTATGATAGCTTATGAATACAGTTCACACATCTAATATCCGAACCCCTTTGTTTTTCCGGGCAGTCAAGGACTTTTCACAATTGTGTTTGTTTACCAGCGTTTTATAAATGCTTTTTAAGAACTGTCTGTCGGCCTATCAGTGTGCTGTTAAAACAGCTAAAATGTAACATTTTTCAGATTTAATATTTATCCTACATGATCAATGTTACAGATACCGGTTAAAGTAATCTCGCGCTCTCGCTTCCAAACAGGCAGGCAGGACTCAGAGGCAGAGATGCAATGAAACTTGGACATTTATTTAAACAAAAACAAGAAAACACGACGAGCTAAGCTGAGACACACAACCAGACATGTAATGTTAACAATCGACAAAAGGGCTTAGAACAAGACTGTTTAAATACTAGACACAATCAAGGGATAATGGGGAACACCTGCACACACGGCTGGCAAGGAGTGAACACTAATTACAAGGGCGGGGTTACAGATGATGAGGACAGCACAAGGGAGACAGAAGGTAAACAGAAACACAGAGCACATGGCACAACAAAGATCACAAGGGCACATAAAACATGGCAAGAGACACGTAAAAGTTCATGACCATCCTGAGCTGGACTGGCACATCAGCTGATCGTGACAATCAAAAAGTGTTGTTTAATACCTTTGATAAATTGGTTAATCTTAACATAATTTTCTGATGTTTTTACCCTTTAACTGTGCACAAAGTTTTTAGTTTTTTTTAAGAAGTAAGATTGAGGTTTTATATACATCTATTCCGAGTTTTTACTATAACGAGTTGTTCCAATTCATTGGTTAACAATGCTCAGTAATTCATTTTTATCCAACTAATCTTGACAAATTTAAAGATTTAATGTTAAAACTAAAAGCATCTACCTCTCCACTGGATTCTATGCCAACCTGTCTTTTTGGAGAGGTGCTAGGTGTGATTGGTCCAGCTGTCTTGTCATTACCCCAGCTTGTCTCAAGATTCAGCAATTCTCTCCAGTTTTCTGCCTTCTTGACAGACCATAATATTTATGATCATTTTCAATTAGTGTTTAGGGCTTGTCATAATACAGAAAGGACTCTTCTTAAAGTGTCGAATGACCTCTTGCTCAGTTTGGATGCTGGCAATTCTGCTGTTATAATACTGCTCGACTTAACTGACACGTTCAATAAAATCCACCCTAGTTATCTCACTACAAATAAAAGAGTACAAACCACACTTATTGTTTGTATTTGATCTTAAAATTGACAAAAGAATGAGACTGTGTTATAATAAAAGTAACAAAGCACAAAACTTGCGATTATTGGGTGGCTTGCATGCTACGTTGAATGAAACCAATTGAACCAATCCAGTTAAAACGGTTTTCTTTAGATGTTTTGGTAACTGTTAATATTTCCCTCTATTTTCACAATGTCATGTGCTGTTAGAGAGATTAATTTGTGTTTAGAACTGCTAACTTGAATAATAACATGCAGCAGCAGTGTAAAAGTCCAGAGTCAGACACACTTCTCCCGTTTTATTGATATCAGCACATTTCACACGTAAGCTCACGGGTGCAAACAAAGTTAGCCATTAGTCTCCTTGCTTGCATCGAGCAGCTTATTTCTGGTTCAAACACACCAATATTTCCACTTGCCATTGTATCGCATACAGTCTAGTCATACAGCCTATACAGTTCAGTAAATGGATCAGGAGTGGAGGCAGGGCTAATTTGTCATAGATCTGCATATAGTGAAGGAGGCAAAAATGTAGAAATACATTCAAGATTTTTTAAGGCATGAGAAAATTATTTTCACATAAAACATTTAAATGTCATTTTGATAATCAAAGGTGAGTTTTAAAGGATACCATTTTTGACTACAGGAGGACCTCTGGTTGAGCTGACACAGAAATACAGTATGTGTCAATGCTTATTAGTATATTTCCATGAATGACAAACTACAAACACTTCAACTACAGTTCACATTGTGTTATTGTTCTTTACAGGTTTAGTAATTGTGGGGTCACAGATGAAGGCTGTGCTTCTCAGGATTCACCTGAGAACACCTGAGAGAAGTAAATCTATCTGGGAATAAACTAAGACGATCAGAAGTGAAGTTACTCTCTGATCTGAAGGATGATCCACTTTATAAACTGGAGGTATTAAACTATTATGAGTATAATTCTAATTAAAGCCATTAAATTTACAAGTTCAGTAATAAGCTTCATATTTGTGTATATATTTTCATCTCTTACAGTGTCTCTGTGACAGAGTTGTCAATCATTTACTGTTATTAATCTGTAAGCAGTCAGTGATGCAGTGATGAGTCAACTAACCCGCCCGCAACTCAGACCGATACTGTAAAATACTGTACCCGACCCGCTTCCTGATCCGCATTTTTTTCCCCTAATGCGCTCGCTGACGTGCTGCGCTCAGAGCTCGTGGTGCGCGCGGCAAGAGCAGGCAGTTCTTCATTGACCCATCATTTTACATTTCAGCTGTCTAGATGCATATTACTGATGAATCCGTTTATGTTTCGACTCTGCTTGAAGAATTCATCAGCAGGTCAACTGAGATCAAGCCCACTTTTGGAAAAGTGTAAAAGCCCTTAGGAGCGCAAACTGTTCTTTTTCTGAATGCTGATATAGCATTAATAAATGTAATATGTAATAAACGCTTGATGTATTCATTTATTTCGTTTCATTTTCTTAATTAAGATGCTGCATGTGTTTATCCAGTCTAATCGAAGTGTGCGTCTCTCCCCCGACGAATTCTCCCAAAAAATCCCACCTCCTCTCAGAAAATACATACAACTGACATTACTGAGCTATGCGTTTAAAAGTAACTTATTAAAATGATACAATGGTATTGCTCAGTTCAACGTGTTGGGAAATCGGGAATTTTGTCCCGCGTCAGCATTTATTCAACAGTTAATAACGCTCAACATTCAAAAGATAGTCTACACATGACAAAGCCAGCACTCTGGTCATCATCTTTCTTTATTTCCGACACTTTGCTCTTTCTATTTGGGTATTTGCAGAGCTTCCACTCCCCAGTCTTAACCTTTTCTCTTGCCGCCTCCATCTCTACATGCAGACTATTGTGCATCTTCGCACCAGTAATTTAACCAAGTGTAGGCCTATGTATTTCATAGAAAACTGTGTCTAGTACTATATAAATTACAAAGGCATCTTTATTTCAAACGACCTGACCGACCGCGACAGATAGGGTTGGCGTGTCATGACCGCCCACAGGTGGAAAACGAAATATCCAGTCATTTATTCGTTTTCTACCCGTGAACCGAAAATAAAAATCGAGCTTAAATCTCGTTTTTTTTAACAAATTAAAAAACGAATAAACAACAGCCGGTTTCTCATTTCTGAGTCTTTCTTTTCAATTTGAAAAACATATTTTCACAATGTACAACAAGGACCTAATTCAGTGGGCGAAGCAAGAACACTTTGAAAATGCTAATTGCTTCAGTTGCAGAATACCTGGGTTATTTAGCTTATTAGAATTATCGACATGACTCAATTCACCGCTAAACGTGTAGTACACTCGTTCAATATCACTGCCCCGCGTGTCAGTTGCCCACGCTCTGTATCTTTGTCATGCAGAAGATTCGTGGTCACAAATCTTTTTTAAAAATGTGACCATGGATCATTTTGATTTGTTTGTTTGTTCTTGAATTACCCTTGGGAATATAGTATCTATAATCTATATATCTGCTATTTATAATGTAGAATAGAGCAAAGCATCTTGGGAATAAGCAATGCGTTTATCCAAATGCAACCGATCCAATGAACCCACCCCCCGGCACAGTCAGTGTTGGGTGCATTATGGGTATTTCTTTAGAGTTTACTCATTTTTGTGTCATTTAGGCACGACAGTTGACAGTTGATGTTATGTGGGTTTAAGATCAAGTTAGTTTGGGTTGGGTTTGGTCCATCTGCAGCCCTGTTATAAAAAAGTGCAATTGTTACCGTTATGGAGAGAGATATGTAGGAGAGGCACTTGTTGATATTGCCTTGACAGGCTGAGTTGTAATAGTGGGAATAAGGAGCTGATGAAGAAACAGATAGCGAGGTGTTCGGCTAGCTTAGTTTGGCTGTGCACTTGCATATACAGTGTGTCACTGATGAGCAGTGTTAGAGTCACGATTGTTTGCAAAGCCCTGCAGTGAAGGCGTGTCTTGAGACTAGCACCCTGCTGGTAAGCAAGTAGTGAAATGTTTTATAGAACAGGTAAACTCCTTTTCACCCACGTCTTAACGAATAACAGACAGTTGTTACAATCATAAAGGGGGGTGGGGCTGGTGTGGTCAAAATTTTCCCGGTGAATTTTAGTGCCCCACTCCGCCCCTGTATGTATATACAACTTTAGTTTTGAATTTTATTTAGTATGTTTGTGCGAGTGTTTTATGTGTGCGCGCGCATTGAGTGTTCATAGGTGTTTATGTATAGTACGTAAGTATAGTAAGTATAGGTGTGTTTGCATGCATCAAGTTTATATGTATGCGCGTGTGTTGCTGTAGGTGTATATGCATGGATCGAGTTTAAATGTATAGGCGAGTATATTTGAGTGTATGCACGCGTCGAGTTTATGCGTATATGCAATTTATTCACGAGTGTTTATGCATTCATTACAAACATTAGATGTATTGGTGTGGATTTCATAGTGTGCACGTGTATTTCATATATTTATATTTGAACATCCAATAGTATACATGTGTGTTTTATGTATGTATTGATAAGCAAAGTTTGATTTAAAACCCCCACGGCGCCTCATAGTCTCCACCCCGTCATAAACGGCATATCATGCCCCGCTGTTAATTATGATCCATTACCATTAAGAACTTCATAAAAAATATAAACAGACATTTACATTTTATATAAAAAATAAAACCATTTTCACATAATCTCATCCTCTAACATTTACAATACAGAATATTAACGTTTTTTTTTAAATGGGAAACATTTATAATGTATCTACCTGTATCTAACAGGAAAGTTGGAGGGTTTGTTTGAATCTGAATGTTGGTTAAGGTGAGGCTCAGATCTCCTGACGCGTGACTTCCGCGTTCATATATTTACCTGAAGGACTTGTTCCTTTCAGGGTGTCTGTGGTTTATTTTAGCGTTTGTGCAAACATAGAACATTATTTAAATTTAAATGAACGAGCTCATTTTGATGTTTCTTCGATTCTCTAGGTCGCTTATAGCCGCTCCGTCTCAAATAAAAAGTGAAAGTAAATGTTGATGTGTCGCTATTTAGACAATTAGAATATTAGCATAGCACATATTAGCAGAGTATTAAACATGAAGCATTATCTGGAATTACTTCTAGAGAAAGCTGAGTATGCTGTCGAAATGTAATTAAACATTAATCAAGGTAACACATCTTAAGACACTTCACAGGTGACTTCTGATCTTGAGTCGTGACACTTTAGTTTCTCAGACTGTCAGGATCCGTTCAGCTAAATATTGTGTTTATCATTTCCATCCAGAGTCAGTGCTGGAGATCAGAGTCTGTTTCATCATGGATAACACACAAACATCCAGAGATGAAGTTTCTTCTCCAGGATGCAGGTATACCTTCAATAAATACCAAGCCTTTAAATGATTCAAGATGGACTTGATTCTAGAACCTTACAGAAAAATTATAAAGCATAACCTTTTCTGTTACAGTTTAGTCATTGTTTTTCTTATCAGTAACACTCAATGATAATAATAATAATGATACAGATAATATACAGTAGATATACAGAGTTTCAGGGCTTCTTTAAACTTAATTATCTTCTATGAGTCATGTTTATGACTTCAAGATCTTCCACTGGGATGTCCCTCTCTGTACACATACAGTTCAATAAAATATTTTTGTAAGGCCATAACATTTTTTTTTTTTTTAACTATTCTGTTTGGTTTTATAATTGTATTATTGATTAACATGTTTATGTAGGCTATGCCATTGCAAAACGGTAAAGGTAAAGCGATGAGTATTTTTGCCTAACTATTTTGAGATGTAATTTAAATAATTATGTCCAACACAATTCCAGTCAAAATAGTTACTGTAGTTTCATTACTGTAGTATGTGTACTGCATTTATATATGTGAAGATGAAGAGCTAGATTCAAAAATGAGCTAGCTAGAAAATATGTGCATATTAACAGCATAAAAATGAACCATGGACCTTAGAAATATATTTTACCTAACTTGACATGAGTATGTAATACCTCTTGTTCCTGTGGCATTGAATTAATAATAAAAAAAGTATCTTGCAAGAATGTTTTTATTGCATTTTTGTTGCATGTTTTATTGCATTGAAGTTTTTTTATTGCTAAATTCAAAAACATACAGATAGCACAAAAAACAAATTATCTCCAAAACTGACATTTGAACAGACAATAACAAGAAAACAAAATGCTCTTTAAAGAAAGAAAAGGAAGGGGAAAAAAGAGAGGAAAAAGGCAGTAATTAGCTATTTTTTACTACACAAAAAGTTTAAGTGCAGAGCAAGTACCCACAGTTTTCATAGCTTTCTTATTAGCAGATTCAGAAATCAGATTAAAGTAATTCTCCATGTCTGTCTTCCAAGAAAGTGCCTTTATGATGATTTACATACATGTTGTATGTATGTATATATATGGCTGTATACATATACATGTATACGTGTGTGTGCATGGCTGTGGTCATCATTCATGTGTTAATCGCTGTGTATGTCTAATAATATTCTCATTCTATTCACTGATTGCGTCTATATAATTGTAGGTAATTTTCTCAAATCTGTCACGTGGGTCCACTGCTAGCTCTGATCTATCTATCTATCTATCTATCAAGGAAAAAAATGGTAATATGGGTAGAACTAACGCATTTAATTTGTTTGCTAGTGTTTGCCAGCCCTCTCTCCTGAAATTCTTTGAAATTCTCCTTAACCCTCTAATAAAAGCTCTTGCTCCGCTTGAGAAAAAAACTTGAACTCGCTCTTTTGCCATTTCGTCAACCAATCAAAGGGGTTGTGATCAGTGTTTCTACTATCGACACATGCCGCTTTTTAAACCAACGCACGAGCAGCCAATAATCCTGGACTACTCAAATACAGCCATACTTATCACTAACAACAGGTGCGTTCAGAGAACCTGTATGAGATGAGTAGTGAGCTCATAGTTAGAGCAATGATCTTATCTTAGATGTGTAATTTGATCTTGGATGTAGTCAGCGACGTATGAAGAATGGACCCCAGGAATTGAGTTTGAGACCAATGCTCAAATACATCAAATATGAGCCTTTATAGACATTATGTTTCTTGTGGAAAGAGAACACTACTTATTCAAATAATGTGATGTTTAGCGTTGCAAGATTCATTTAGGTACTGTGCAGGGTTGCCAGGTGTTGGCAACAAAATGCACCCAAAAGCTACTCAAAACTAGCCCTATCATGTTTTGAAGGGTCCCCCATTAAAAGTTGTGTTCTGTGACCTCATTCAGTCCAGAGGGGGATATAAGGTTTACAATTTTTTTTTTTTGAGATCTAACAAGAGTTTAGTCACAAGCTTTGTTTAATACTTTTCATTGGCTAAATGTTTGTAGATAGAATTTTGTTTTAAGTTTCACCTTTTTTGACCACGTTGTTGTTGTTGTTTTAGTACATTTCATCAGAAGAGATCAGAACCAGAGCCCAGCTGTGTGTCTCTGAGGAGTGACAAGTCTTTGGATTGGCCAATACGTTTTAAGAGTGGAGAAACACAGACTGATCTTGGGTATTATATTTCTATGAAAATGTGAACAATTATCTGTAAATTTATTAAGAAATATTTGGGTTACCAGAATAGAATTCTAACATAAAAAATAATATAATATAAATACATTTTAATTTTGAAAGTTTCATATATGGTGGTGCTCATACAGAGACACATCTGTGAAAGCTTTTCATTAAATTTAAAATTTTCATATCAAAACAAAATATATAAAGAAATCACAAAGTGCCCTTAAATTTTTTTGTAAAGACAAATGTTTTTCTTATGAATACAGTAATTTAATACGTTCGCTGTAGTCTTTTTCATGATTATTTTTATTATTATTGGTATTATTTTTGTAGTTCATTTCGTAAGAAGACATCAGAACCAGAGCCCAGCTGTGTGTCCATGGGGAGTAACGAGTCTATAAGTACTCCACCACATTTAAAAAGTCGAGATACACAGACGTATCCCAGGTATTACATTCCTGTAAAATTTATGATTAATAATGAAACGGAACACAAAAAACAAACAAACAATTGTTTTCATTAAGTGATGTAAAAATATGGTATTTCAATTCTACAGTCATGAAGTCCTCAACATGTTTAAATCAAATCTGATGAAGAAGTTTGAGCGTCTGTGTGAAGGAACAGCAAAACAGGGAAACCCAACACTCCTGAATGAGATCTACACAGAGCTCTACATCACAGAGAGTGAGAGAGGAGAGATCTGTAA
>JAUYWG010000029.1:1627228-1665435 GCA_034779775.1 Enteromius afrohamiltoni
ATTATCCGATAAATTACTAAGAATATATATATATATATGTATACTATATATATATATATATATATATATATATATATACTAAGAATGTATATATACACACACATTTGTGTGTTTGTGCATGTATAATTTTTTGAGCTTAAACTAAGCAAAAATTTGAAGTGTTATAAATGAACTGAAATAAGTTTTGATGTAATATTCACATATTCTTGATAGTTTTAGCTGTCTCAGGTTATTGAGTGATCTGTATCGGTATTTGCAGCATTAATGTCATCTGATGATGCTGAAAGGGTTGAACTCAGTCTGCAAGTGGCAGAAGCTCTTCTTAGGAAGAACGTGAAGGCCACACAAGAGGTCAGAGGTCAACGCAGCAGACATTTCACGCCTAAAACTGTTGTATAAGTCATAATGATTCATTCGTTTGTGTGTGTATCACAGGTGAGTGTTCAGTTCAGTAAAGTGTTGCTTCACCTGGAGGACAGATACAACACACCGCACTTCCACATGCTCCGGCAGAACGCCATGGTGGCCGTCACTGTTACAGACGTCAAACCGGTGAGACATCAGACAGATGGTTACAAACACCGCTCTAAATAGAAGCACATGGAAGTGACAGCTTTTTTTTTTATTCCTCTGTAGGTTGTAGATTATTGGACGACAGAGTTATACTCTCTCAACTACAGCTTGAGACAGAGACTGGACATTCTGGAGGTCAGACCAATGAAAAGAATCCTGAAAAATTTTACAATTTTACACAAAATTGTTAAGCAGCACAACTGTTTTAAACCTTGAGCAGCAAATCAGCATTTTAGAACCATTTCCAAAGGAGCGTACGACACGTGTGACTTCTCAACCACTAATCTCTCGCTTCTACTATTCTAGGTCCTTGCTCTCTCTGCCCAGGAACTGTCTGAGCCAATCACAAATAAGCACACTGAAGCTCAGCCAGTCGGTGCAGTGATGCCTCTGGAGCAGCGTGATGACATCACACACTGGAGGCAGATCGTAGAAAAACGAATCCAGAGCAAAACTAGGATAATTAGCAAAGTGAGACGCCCTCACAAGGTGCATCTTCCACATTAGCAATGAAATGATGCCTAATATCAATATCTGTTTCACTCAGGGTGTGACTCAATCAGTCAAAGCCGTTCCCAACCGTTATGCTCCGGTCGCTGGGTTTTTCTTCTTCCCGCTGCTCAGGAGCTATGACAGGTCTGTTTGGCTGCACACATTTTCTTAAGCTCGTATTACATTACTGCACTGACTTGATGTTTTAGGCCGCAGGTGACCTTTGACCTTCTGGGGAGTGATCATCTGGTGCTGGGAAGGCTGCTGCACACACTTGGGCTGCTCATGCACCTGGCCATCAATGCACCGGTACAAGCATACACAAACACAGCGTGCGTTGCATAATCTCTGCAGAATACACGAGCACCCAGTTACCATTTTGAAAATAAATGCGTTTTATTAACACTTTATTATTTTTATTACTAGAGCAAGAGCAAGTTTGAAAACTGAGAAATTAAAACGGCCATGAATTTGAGTATTGTACTTTTAATGTGTGTTATAATGTAAAATAAAATTATTATTATTGTTATATTATTACAAAATACTATTCATTTACAGTTTAATTTTTTTTTTTTTTTTTTTTTTTTTTAGAATTGTACATTTTTATTTAGTAATAATAATACTAATAATCAAAAAATTGCAATTATTTGTTTTCTTAATATTATTTAATAGTCATATATATATATATATATATATATATATATATAATTACTACATTTTATACTACTTTTATTAAACAGTGAAATATTACAATAGTAAAATATTTTTAATTTTGTTTTTGCCTGGATTTTTTTTCCTGGATGCTTCTGTAATTATTATTATTTTATAGCTACATTAATATATATTCAAAATCGTGCAGCCCTGCTAACAAGCACAGCAAACCTGATTTTTTAAATTTATTTTATTGCATTTTAAATCACAATTGCATTAATTTCATCTTTATTTTTATTTTAAAAAAAATATTATTTCATAGTGATATTAATATATTTTGGCAGCGTTACGAACAGGCACAACAGCCTAAAATTTAACCTGAGTTTATAATCAGAAAAATTACAATTTGATTTATTTCCCAAACAGTGCAGGCCCATTAGGAGTGATGTGCGCTTCATATAACCACTGATGTTTTTGCTCAGGTTGTGTCTCAGATGGGCCGAGCTCTGCTGGATTTTGTTTGGGCCGTGCGCTTCCACACTGACCAGTAAGTTTGCATTTTATTGCATGCATACAGCTAATCCTCATCTAATGCTCTCTCTCTCTGGCTTTAACTGTAGGATGGTGCGGAGGGGTGTTATGTTTGCTGTCTGTTCAGTGTTTCTGAGCATGCCTGCTGAGAACTTACTCACAGAACTCGGCGATGACCTGATGGAGACCAGAGCTTGGCTAGCAGGTAGATAGTGCTTGTTTGACTCTATATGTGTTTGATTATGTTTTTTATAAATGTATTATTATGTTCAGATGTGGCAGAGAATGATTGCGATACAGACTGTAGGAGTTTGGCAGTACAGAGTTTAATGCTGCTGGACAAAAACCTCAAAACTCAGCTGCAGATCCCGGATATGGAGACCTGAGGAGGGCTGACAAGATCTCGCACTCATCTGGAGAAGATTTTATGATCCTGACAAGAAGCGTCACTAATTACTTTAACATTGTGTTATGTACGGTGTTATTTTTGTATGACTCAGTGGCTGTAAAATAAAGAGCTCTTTATGGATATTGAAGATTTCTGTTTACTAAATAAAGCAAAACCATATTTTAATGCATTATTTTATGTCTTTGAAAGCAATCTAGCCTAATGAATACAGCAGGGTCACCAAATCCGACAAGGTGTTTATAAAGCTTACCGAAATCTGTTCTCCCCTTCTGTTCAATTTCAGACTCAAATTATGAATAAAAATTAAAAGTTACTCTAATGAGCCCACATGTGCTGAAGCCATAATAACAAAACGCACCTCATAAGCAATTCCACTCGCTTCACCTGATTGGTGGAGACGCAGCCCCCACGTTTTAGCCCCGCCCCTCCCCGCTTCTTCCCGGGGTTGTCTGGGCAACCGAAAAAGACGCTTCACGGCTAAAGGCGCGTCGTAACCCTCGAAGGGCTAATTTAATCGTTTTATTGTGTAAATCATACATATGCTGGGCGAAGAACACACGGTCATAACGGCAGTGCCGAGTGGAAGAGCTCTCAGGTAAATTCTTTAAACAGTCGTTATTTGAACGGTTTTTTAAAGCGCCAGGCCTCGGTGTGGATTAGCTAACGGAGCTAGCGACAGATTTACTAACGTTATAAACACGTAAACAACGTTTACCATTACACTTAACCACTGACGCTGTTTTTAGTATAGATGTTTTGTACACAACCGTTTCCCCAGTTTTAGAAATACATCTTATCTACAACTTTATCAGCGCAGCAAACCGTTAACTTTGAGGAGTCACACTTACATAATACCATGGTACTACCATGTTTTGTTTTTATCATAGTAGCATGGTAATGGCGTGGTTTTAAGTAATCGTACCATCACAGTTATTTCTGGTAACCGCAAATGTATCATTTAAACCGTATAGAGGCAGATTTTTTATATTTTAGGTGTCATATGCAGTTTATCAATCAGTATTATCAAGATCACATGACTGTTGTAAGATGTGCTTTATGATTTTATTAACAGTCTGATCATCATATCTGTAGTTTTGTAGGGTCATGGCTGTGTATTTTGATCATCGTGTTGAGGCCCCTGACAGCAGTGGAGCGGCTGTCCTGATCTCTTGGCATTCCAGTGTGTGTGTGCTGGCCGTGGGCTCTGTGAACGCCTCCACCGGGGGCTGTGTGGATGTTTACCTGCAACAGGTGACAGATCGTTTTGCATGCAAGCTATATCACACTACACCACTGTTCAAAAGTCTGGGGTCTGAAAGATGTTTTAAAACGTATTTTCTACTCACCAATTGTTACAATTAACGTTTTAAACAGAGATACGGTAACAATAATTTTTGAAGTATTATTACAAAATGTAATTTATACCTGTGATGAAAAAGCGAAATTTTTAGCATCTTAAGTGTAAGACTGACGTAATGAATGCTGATTCACTGCTCAAGAAACATTTCTTGTTATTATTAATGTTGAAAATGGTTATTGCTTTGTGTAAACCGCAATGCACATCCATACAAACGTTTGGAGTTAGTCAGCGTTGCATCATGTTAAAAAGTTTGGGGTCAGTACGTTTTTTTATGGTTTTCAAAGATGTTTCTTCTGCTCATCAAGGCTGCATTTATTAGATTAAAAATCCAAGTAATATTGTGAATCATGATTATTTCAATTTAAAATAACTGTTTGAACTGTGTGAATATATTTAAAATGCAATTTATAAATAGAAGACCATTATTTTAAATTGTAATTATATATTATAACTTCTAACAGTAATAAATGCAGCCTTGGTTAGCATTTTACAGAAATGTTGTGAACAGTAGTGTATATGTTGTTTTATAATTTTAGTTATAAAAACAAACTTAATATTTAATAGTTTTATGTAATTTAATAGTTAAATGTACATTTTATGATCCAGTATTCTCAATGTTGGCATTGTTTTTTTTTTATGTGTTTTAGGGCGAGCATGTTGAGCTGTGTCATGTGGAACGGGGATTCAGCCCCTCGTTGTTGCAGTGGCACCCGACTAAACCCCTGCTGGCGGTGGGATGGGAAACGGGCGAGACCTTGATCCTCTCACACCCCTCCGGTGAATACACACCCCTGCCCAACAACACACACACCGCCTACATCACAGTGCTGGAGTGGAGCAGTAATGGCAGCCGACTGGTCACGGGAGATCAGGTTATACACATTCATAAATGCTGATGTTTACACTGCAAAAATGCTTTTCTAGCTTAGATTTTTTTCTTTTCTTTTTTCTAGCTTAGTCTTGTTTTCAGCCAAAATATCGACAAATTATTATTGTCTAGACAAATAAAAATCTTTGGTTTCAGAAAAAAAAAAGTTAGTTTTTACTTGAAACAAGCTAAACAATCTATGCCTAATGAGGTAAGTAAAACATTCTTGTGTGTGGCAGGCAGGTGTAATGGCCGTGTGGAGGGTGGATGCTAGAGGGAAGCTGCAGGGATCTCCTCTGATAAAACATGACTACAGTAAACCACTGACATCTTGCATCTTCAGACCTCCACCACCTACTGAGTGAGTGCCGTAATGATTTCTGTGCAGTTTAGTGGCAGTACTAGTTCTGGCTGGACTAGAGAGGAAAAGTTGAGTTGTGTACATAGTACATTAAAACCTTGTATTACAGTGATATGATTACTGTAAACTGATTAGACGTTTTTCCTCAATTGTTGTGATTGTGTAGCTGTAGTGAATTTAAAATCTTAAAATAGGGCTGGGCCGATAAACAATTGTATCGAATCGCGATTTATTTTATTTTAATAACGATTATAAGCTCTAGACATTTTTTGCACGATGTGGATTCATCTAAGAGCCAATCACACAGCAGAACAATACAACAACAGCCAATCAGCGTGCAAAGTTAATTTCCTACCGCACTTTGAGAAGCAAACTTGCGTTCACACCAGACGCGAATGCAGGATTAAGCGCGAGTGAATCCCATGTTAAGTCAATGCACGCATCCGCGTGGGAGAAGACGTTCTGTTCACAGACTAGTTTTCCTGGCAAAAAATAGATAAATAAATAAGATAATAATGTGAAATTTTAAAAATTGTGTTCACTAGCTAGAAGTTGTGTAATTTTATGTTTTGCACATTTGACCTACCTCTTAAAGTCAGACACTGTGGTCTAATTGTGTTACAAATTATGTTTTTACAATAATTTTATGTTTACATTTTGTACATTTACTGATTTAACATACTTTGTCACAACTTTTATTTATTTTTTTAGTAAATTGTTTTCATTTTTAAGGCCTAATCTGTCATCTGTTTTTGTTAATGAACTATACTTTAAGATTATTGTTGGGATACTCTTTTTTTTTTTTTAAGCTGGCAGCATTAACAGCTTATATCGAAATATATATCGTTATCATTCAATATGGGGAAAAATGATCGAGATTACATATTTGCCATATCGCCCAGCCCTATCTTAAAAGTATATAACTGTTGGTGCTTTAGCGGTTAATACTGTAAACAGAACTGTGTGTCTTGTGGAAGAACATTGCAGCCGGATCTACTTCTCTCTGTTTATGTCAATGGCGAGTCACGCAGGTACTGGGCCACTCCACAGTGGTACCTACTTAAACTAGTCTAAATAGTCCCAATGTTATAGATGTACCTTACTGATTCAGGACTTATTATATACATTTTGTAAATTTTTAACACAAAAAAGTTATGGACTGCTGCATAAAAAAACAAAACCGCCCTTGCAGATAATATAATACTAATGAAATGATATACACATGTATATCCTTGTGAATATGCACTCTGTCTGGCATAAGAATCCTACAGTGTGTGTTTGTGTCGGTAGGGATGTGACGATGCTGGCCCGTGCTGCTGTCAGTGGTGATGAAAGTGCTCTGGACATGTTTAACTGGAAGAAGAGCAATAAAGGAGTGTTTGCGCTGGGATCACAGGAAGGACTGGGGTTCTACATCAGTACAGCTGATGGTGAGATGTGACAGGATGTTTAGCAATGATGTTCAGATGCTGTGGGTTTGTTATAACCGTGTGTTATTTAGGGAGCGTGTACAGTGTGGATGAGCAGGCGCAGAGTGTGCCGTTGATGTCCGTTGAGAGTGCGGTACAGAAGATGTGGTACTCTAAGAGAAGGGCCGTTCTTGCCGTAGTAACAGAGTCACTGCTGCTCTCTCAGTTCAGTCTTGGACCGGACGGAATCGCTCAGGAGATCAGTAAAGTAATCATATCAGAACACAACCACAAAAACCACAAAAGTTCTTTACTTTTATCTTTTCATTTGTGTTGTTGTGATCTTTTAATTTGTTTTAATGTTGTTATAATATAGTTTTTATTTGAGCTATTTAGTTATTAGTACATTAAGAAATGTTGTTGCTGTTTTGTTATACTAATACACATAACAGACATAGACATACAGTCACCAAATACAGCTTATTCTGCATTCATAATCATTTTGATGTTTTTGTCCGTTTTTATTAGTTTTTTTTTTTTTGTCTATATAGTTTTTAGTCATTTTAATACATCACGTTAGATTAAATGAAAATTCGATTATTATTTCAAGTAACAAAAAAGGTATGGTATGGTGTTAGTTAAGTATACTAACCCTGGTTTGTGTACAGGTGAAGCTCAGTGGCAGAGGAGGGCAGCACGCAGACATTGTGTGGACAGAAAACGGTTTGCTCATCACAGCATCAGGAGAACAACACATTAGGTTAACAACATATTTTAGCTCTCTTTGTGTGTGTGTGTGTGTGTGTTTTAACCTTGTATATGAAGGTGTTGTATAGTTTCTCCGCAGTTGCCCTGAGATGTTGCATGTGTTCTGATGGTGGTGTGTGTGCGTAGGTTGTGGGATGTGGAGCTGGATGATCATTACGCTCTGACGCTGGATGAGTCTCTGGGCTTTGAGAAAGGAGAACTGCTCAACTGTGTTTCCTTTTGCACTTCTAAACGTAAGATTTTACACTATTACAAGTCTGTGTCATTTTTTTTGAATCACTACTTTTTTGGTGTTTTGTTTTTTCAATTTGATAAAACTGTGATACATTTTTTCTTTGTTCAAAGAACAGAAATCTTTTTTTTCCTGTATTTTCCTGTCTCTCATTTAACAAATTCTTAATAAAGAGACAAAAAAGCTAACAGGTTTGATTCCCTGAGCAATGCACGTATATCTTGAATACAGTTTAGGTCATTTTATGTAAAGGCATTTGCTAAAACAAAATCAAAGTAATTTGACAAGTGTGATTTTGTTCAGAAGTGATCTGGATCTTTGTGTTTTCACCTGCAGAGGTTCTTGCAGCAGGTACCAGCAGAGGTCGTGTTGCTCTGTGGCACATGGTGACAGTGAGTGATCAGAAAGGAGACACAAAAATACACTGGAAACTCCAAACACCAGCAGAGGTGGAAGGAAACATCTCACAGCTACAAGTGAGTACTGGCTTTAGATATTTAGGAATGTTTACAACATCATGTGTGACATGCTATTGGTTACTACAGACAGTAATACTGATTCTTCCTCCAGTTTGTTGAAGTCTGTCTCTCTGTGTGTCTGCAGTGGGGTTCCAGCTCTCATCTGTTGGCCGTCTGCAGCAGCAGCTGTGTGGTGATCCTGTCAGAGCATGTGATGTGTTCTCATTACAGCCAGCAGATGGCAGCAGTGCAGCTCACGCCAACACAGCTCAGCCTGGCCAACTTCAACACTAACACACACATCACCTTCCACACAGACACACACATCAGAGACGTGCAGGTCACCAAGGTAATTCATTTCGCAAACGTACTGCAATGATTTTTACCACAAACCCACAGGACAGCAGTAATAATTCATTAATAATAAATTTATATTTATAATGTAATTATAAAATATGTATTAAAATCTGCAGTAAGACATTAAATGCATATATTTATTCATTACTAAACATTGCAAATTATCTGTTTTCACAGGATATGGTCATGGTGTGGAACGGGAAATTTATCACTGTGTATGAGCCGTCAGGACAAACACTTCACAGCACAGGTACAATAAACACGTGATATTTCCTGACAACACATTAATGATGACTGATATGCAGGACTTCACAGGATCAGGACCTACTCATGGCATATAAGAGACACCAAGTCATTTCTGATTTTCAATATCAGGTTCTTTCCAGTGTGAGTCTCCTGCTCTCGCGGTACATGAAGAAAACATTTATTCTGTCGAACCAAACCGTGTCCAGATCCGCACACCGCAGGTACACACACACGCAAACTCTATGCACATCCACATTCTTTAACACATCAAACTGCACATATTATATACACATATTATCGGTATTTGCCCAAGTAAGTGTATGTGTGAATGTGCAGGGCACTGTGAAGCAGTTGTTGGTGTTTTCTGAAGCTGAAGGAAACCCGACACTACTGAGTGTGTGTGGATCGTACCTGGCTGTGGGAACAGATACGTGTCACGTCAGGGTCTTTGACCTCACGCGCAGGTAAACGCACACTAATTTACTCGAGCGTATTTAAATGTATATATGTGTGTGCATAATGCGTGTGTGCTTGTGTGCACAGGGAGGCCAAAGCCATGGGCGTCACCAAAAACCTCACTGAGCTCATTCCTGACCTGGGCGCTCTGAGATCAGTCAAATGCAATGCCAACGGAAGTCAGTTGAGCATCCTTATTACACAGGTACAAAAATAGACATTATTTTGTTCTTTTGAAATATAGGTTTGATGCATGGTAAGGTCCCATTTGATATTAAAACTGATCTGCAGGTGGAAAATGGTCATCAAAAACCCAATTATGACCCTGTTTTTAACAAGATAAAAAAATTATACAACATCACAAAATGTAACAAAACAGTGACAATATATATGTCATATAAGCTGTATCAATACTGATCTGCAGATATAACAGATAAATGTCTTTTGTGCATCATAGGTGAACGGGCGGCCGGATAACAAAGTGTATTTCTACGACATCGAGCTGGACACGCTGTCTTACTTCGACTTCTTCACAGGGAGACCCGAGAGCAGTCTCGCACAGTCTGAGGACAGTCAAAGGTGCCTATGTTTGTGTGCTCTCACAGGAACACAGATAAAGATAAATGAACGTTCTTTGAGAAAAATTGTATTTGAATTTAAGAACTGGATGTGAGGGGGAGTTGGCTGCCCGCTGTCCTGTTTCTCAGTTCTGGGACGAGAGCGAGTCACGTCTGTTTGTGTGTGAAACGGTTCCCGTGAACTCTGACCTCCACACCAGCAGCCAATCACAAATAGAGAAGGTAAAACACAACCTAATTTTTAAGATTCTGTATCTTTTGTATTTTTTTATTTTTCTTCCAGTTCAAAGTAGACCCATATACATTATATGAGTTAAAGTGTATAAAGCAGTTTTTGTCTTTCCTGGCAGGAGGATGTGTTGGTGGTGACGTTCTTTGTGACACAGGAACACGGTCTCCTCCTGCAGGACTCACAGCCTAAACCTGCTACGCTGCTCTCTCTACTGGCTTTAGATACACCGTATTACTATTATATCTGCAAGGTACAGACAAACAATATACAGACACCCTTCATTCCTCTTTCCCCGTGCTTGTCTGTCAGTCTTGTATGTCACTTGTTCTATATTTCTTGCATGCATCTTTTTATTTTTCTCTTTCTGATTTTCATTCTTGCCACTGCTAAGCTCTTTTTTCGAAGGGGGGCCATCGTTCTCCCTTATGTGAGTACCCTCACAGTTACCCAGAAGTCATTGAAGAGAAGAATGTGTATCATTAAAATTTTTTTCTCTCTGTCCTGTCAGCTGGGTGAGGGTGGAGATCAGGTGGTCTCGTCCCAGGTGACTTCATCCCCTCAGATGGTGGTACGGCGAGCCCTTAGAGACTTTGTTGGGTTAGAGGACTGCGAGAAACAGACCCGAGACGCCATGCTGAACTTCAGCTTCTACCTCACGATAGGGGACATGGATGAAGCATTTAAAGCCATCAAACTCATCAAGAGGTACAAACACAAACACCAGTTCAACACACGATGAGGTTCATAATAAGTGAATGTGTTTGGCTGCACTACTTTTGAACAATTTTTCTATCTGAACATGCACTAGACGGTCATCTTTGACCATTGTGCTGTGCATTGCAGCATCCTGTGCATGATTACTTCATTTAGGCAGGTTAAAAATTCGTTCTGTAGGAACACTTACTTTCAAAGACTAGATAAGTGTATAGTTTATGTGTTAACAGTATTTGTGCAATAATATGCCTTAACAGACATTTTTGAGGAGGAATGTAATGGGCAAAATGATTGTAGTGACCAATACTGATATATGTAGAGCAGGATGATCGAATCGTGCATTCGAATCTGAATTAATCAAAAATCGTGTTATTTTTTACTAAAACTATTACAAATAATTAATTTAAAATTAAATAGAAAAAACCTGAAACTAAACAATTTAATTAGAAATTCTGCACTGGTCGCTAACCAAAATATTTTTGAAAAACTAAATAGAAAACTATAATAGTGAATAAATAATACTAAAATAAAGCTGGTTAAAATTCACTAAATATTTCAAAAGAAAACTAATTGTCTGTTGCTGATCTGGAGCTATATTTTTTGGGTTGTATAATTTTCTATATTAGTTTTATTTAGTCTTATATAGTTTCTATATTTTTTTTTATTTCATTTTTAATAATATGATTACTATGAAAACAATTTGTCTACTATATTTTATTCACATATTTATGCATTTATTTTGTTACAATTTTTTTTATGTTTTTGGTTTTAGCTAACAATAACAGAACTGATCTTCTCGAAATACTGGTCAATTAATGCATTGGTGAATTTGTTGGCGTTACCAGGATTTAAAACACATGTGTGTCTGAGTCACTGTGAGCGAGTGAAACACTCTGCGGTCTGGCTGCCTGTGGTCTGAGTGTATGTGGAGGACGTGCGAGATGGCATGATTACCATTTATCATCCTTTCCAGCGAAAAGGGAGATGCTATATAAAAAGATGTTCGTCATAAAAATGATTTCCAATGATAACTGAGGTCATGAATGTTTGGCAAACTATTTATATTGTTTGAGTGCTGGCATTAATTTCAGACACAAAATGCATTCCCTGTCACACTTCCAGAGAGGATGTTGTGATCTAAACACACACACATGTTGGTTTTTAGGATTTATGGGGACTCTCAATAAGCTTAATGGCTTTTATATTTTACAGACTGTATGTTATTGTCCTACACTGACCCTACACCTAAACTGTGCGAATTGTTTAGTATGTTTTTTTTAGCCTTTTGAATTATAGGGACACTGAAAATGTCCTCATAAATCACCTTCATATTGTAATACCTATGTCATTATGCAAATTTGCGTCCTCATAAACCACATAAACATGCACACAAACACACACACTGCAGTCTCCCTTTTCGATTGAAATATACAGTGGCTTTTGGGAAGGGTGTGTGTGCGTTTCATGTTTATAATGGGAATTGTAATTGTACTTCGCGTGCTTGTAAGGTTACTGATGTTTATATGTAGGTGTGTGTGTAGCAGCTTCCCAAAAGACGGCGGAGTATGAGAGCGCTACTGTACATTCCTGCTGTATTGTTTTAGTTCATTTTAGCAACAGATGAAACGGCGAGAAAAGGAAAAGAGCTTGAGTTGAGTGATCTATTGATTCCTATCTTTAACAGTCACATTCTCAAGAACCGTGACGGATCCCTGTAGGGTTTGTCTGTGGCACGGACTGTAGGATATGTCTATATGACCTTTAACCTTTCACCTTTGTAAGGTTAATGCACCCAAAAGATTTCCTTTCATTCTAAATCGGTGTAACTTCACTTAGTTTTTTTTAATGTATTTTCCTGTGATGTAAAGCTGTATTACTTCAGTCTTCAGCGTCACATGATCTTTCAGAAATCATTTGCTTCATATTTTTGTGTAACGCCTTTTTTCGTGTTTCTTTGACCCTTTTCGAATGAGCTATCCCTTATTCGTGCCAGTAGTTTCTGTCCATGTAATGAGATGAATTACTCTCACGTTATCGTCATTCAAGTGTCAGTCTGGACAGGGGTCACAGCAGAGTATAATGTGTGTCTCCATTCATTTCCTCTCATTCAGACTGTCCTTGACTCTCTTCTGTGCTCACCGATCTCTTTCACACACACACACACACACACAGAAAATCCCCTTTGAGTGTTGAATGCTTTTGTTTATTTCTTTAATAATATTATACCAGTCCCACTCAGGGTGAAATGTGAAAATTTAATAATATACTTAATATAGCTCTATATTATACTCATATATGGGTACCACAGGCACAGGTTAGCAAATATTAATATCTACTGTTTACTGAACTGATATAGTTCCAGTCTATCTCTTTCAGATCATTTCCTTCGTATTGGTGAACATACAGAGTTTCCTCATTGGCATCTAGCAGATTATATACTGTAATATCAAATGCACATGCAGAAGTCAATAAAATCATTTTGGTACCAAATGACCAGGTTTGCACAGAATCTGCACCTCCATATTTTCGTCTTGTCCCCTTCAAATATTAATAAATGTAATATTTTGGAACAATTTTATAACACTTTCACTCTGTTTAACACATATTTGGGTGTCTCATATATAAAACAATATAGAAAAATAAACACAATGAAGCAGTTAAGCAAATTGTAATGGTTATTATTTAAGCAAAATTACCCTTCTGTTTTCAGTGCTGATTCCCTCTTATATTAGAAGTTTAAATATGTTGGAATAATTTGAAAATTTACATTTTGCTTAAAATTAAGCAATCAAACATGTTTTTAATTTCACATATCTTCCCCACTGTTCTCATTACATTTTCACGGTTTATATTTCATATATTTGCGCTGCTTTAATGTAGGGTTAATTTAATCTAGGAACATTTTATTGCGACTCTGCGGGCAGATACGCTTACTTTTTTGATAAATATGTACATAATGTGAAATGTTACAATGTTACAAAAAATACACTTGGTCACGGCAATTCGTACATATTTTACGAGGTGGCTAATTCGTACGAATTTGTACGACCTCACTCGTACGAATAAATATGATTTATTCTAAATCGTACGTATTTTACGAGATGCCAATTCGTATGAATTTGTACGAATGACCTAAACATAACCCTGCCCTTAAACCTACCCATCACGTGGTTTTAGAGTGAGGTCGCACCTCGTACGAATTGCTCATGAGATTGTGTTGGCAAAACACACACACACACAATAATGACTGGACATTCCTAAATTCTTAATTTGAATGTCCAGAATTTTCCCCCCGTATATAAAAGTGCAGATTCTATGCCGGCCTGTAAAGGACTGTATTCAATTGACCTGGGAGCAATATTCAATGCCTGGACTCCTTTGAAATCTGAAATTCCATGTTTTATAGAACTATAACAGATACATGTGCATACGAATGTGCTTCTACTTTCTCATAAGTGCACTTGTGAACATAAATGTGTCAAGATCCAGCTTGATCTCTATCTGTTGTATTCTTTGCAATCCACAGTGCTGCTTCTGTGTTTAAATGATTTTTCAGTTCGAATCCACTTTCTGCGGTCATGTGATCGCTGCCTTAATCCTTAAGCGTGTCCAGGAGATCGGTTTCACTTAAAATGACTGAACAACTCTCCTTGTGCATTAGTGTACATCCACCCTGTGTTTTGTGTCAGGTGAGGTGTGTCTTTGTGTCAGCATGGCGACTCTACATAGTCATTGTCTAGGCGCGGCCTGAAGGTTGTGGTCAGAGATCGGCTGATGACGATGACCGACGGAGACATGCAGTCGTCACGGCGATGCAGAATATTCCAGATTAGCATGGCAGCCGCTAGTGTGGCAAACAAGCAAGCAGCGATGTTAACGTAGCAGGCGTAGGACAGTTGAGTGTAGGGGCCGATCCTGTAGAACGTCACCAGACCGATCACCAGCACAAAACCTGCAGGGAGAGAGAGACAGGAGTTGGTCTCAGAAAACGGTTTAAAACCAGCCAAAGCAACAAAATTTAATATTCAGCACAGCACAAGGACAAAGATTCAAAAGCTTTATTGTCATATGTCCTAAAATACAATGGAATTCTTACTTTACACCTCTCAGGAATGACAGGGTAGAAGTGGAACAAAAATAACTTAAATATATATAACGCGGACGATATAAAATATGTAAAAAATGATGGAATATACAGTAAGTAGGTACAAACCTGTATGCTAATAAAAAAATTAAAAAGGCAATAAACAATGTTTTTATAATAATAATAGGTTTTTTGACAGAAAACTGAAAAAGTGTAACAAGCACTGGGGAAAAAAGGGGGGAAATCATTAAAAGTTTTTATTCAATGAAATAAAAAATGTTAAAAAAAAATCATTTATTTATTTATTAATTTAGGGAAACTTTCTGTCCAGTAGGATTATTTTCAGAATATGTTTTTATAAAAACAATTTTTAATTAATTTAAGAAATCATACATTTAGGGGATACATACATTTGGAGAATAGTGTAAATATTAATTCCATGCTTTTTTTTAAACATAATATTTGCTATATTTCCCTTTTTTAATGTGTGTTGCTTTAAGAATCTTTTAAAATATAGAATAGATTTTATTATTAATTGCTAAATGTTATTATTATTTAATAAAACTAAAATAACTATCAGTTTAATGTCCCCTTTGTCAGCATTATATAGAATAAAGCAAAGCCAATTCCACCCTAGTTCATAACGGTGTTACATTTGCTCAAATGTCTCTATTTTGGGTTTGTCTTTTAAAATTAGGAAAAGTTTACTTTTCCAGCATAAAATCATAATTGAACCAATTAATGCATATAACTGGTTTACTTATGAACAGTTAATCCTTTTTATAATATATTAAATAAAATAAAAAAAAAAAACAAGCATTTTAAATCATATTTGAGTTTTTCTCAAGAAAGTTTGATATGACACGGGAGCACAGACCTTTCTTTTATACACATCATTAGCTGGACATTTTGCTTTTAAACCCTCCTCTTTCATCTGATTTATGAAAAAAACGTTCTCTAGAAAACACCATTTGTGTTCGTTCTTTACAAACCAAATTATTTTCTTTGGTTTTCGAAAGCATGTCACATAGCTGACCGCAGAGCCTAACCCCGAAATATTCCTTTAATTCACCACGACCATAATAATAGCTCAATCTTCTCTTTTGACTGATTCGAGTTGATTTTGGCCGGTTTTGACTAATAGGAGTAGGACGTCTCCCGCTTCCTGTAAAGACTCCAAGCACATGTTATTAATAACTGCGGCCTGAAAACACAACAGCACATTCCCAGAAATACAGAACGTAGAGGATGTGAGATGAATTCAGGGCAGGAGAGCAACGACATGGAAAAAGTTACAGGATTCAGATCGCGTTACACGTGCGTGTTTTATTTAGGCAGAATCAAGAGCGAGCGAGGCATCATTCGCTCTGTTTTTATTCCGAATGCAGCTTTTTCTGGCACGGTGTCATCCCTTTTCCTTCCTTTTTCTCTATCCTTCCATTCTTCCTTCCTCCCCTAAATTTCATTCAGTTTCATCTGACGATTCTTACTCACACATACTCATACAATTGAACTGGAACATGATGTACAATAACAGGCTGTGAATTGAATTTATTCAGGAACAGATGTTTTCACATATTGCGCTCTCTCTCTCTCTGACTTGTTTCTCATGGACCTTACTTATTCTTAGTCTTTTTTTTTTTCTTTTTTTTAGTAAATTACTAGTTGTTTATTTATAGTTGTAAATTTAGTTGTTTGCAGTCTAACTGAAAAATCACCCATGAAAAATATGACGCTACAGACCGGATCCAAATCACATCCGTATGTCCAGCCTTGTCCAATTATAGAAATGCATTTCAGTCAGATTGTATTTCAAGCGGTATGTATTAAACGGTATATTGGAACAAGTGTTACATTTCAGCCTTACTGTATGCTTGAATGTTGAATAGTGCTCTTTTATTTTGTTTAATTTATTACTAGAATTTAAATCACATTGCATATCAATATTTTATATTATTATTTAGTAAAATCATTTTATTTTTCTTTTATTAATTAATTGAACTTCAGTGTGTAACATATATGTTATAATACATTATACATTTTATTTATCTAATTATATCTATATAATTTTTCCCCCACGCTAGACTATTTACAGTTTCAGGTTTATAAATATAGATTTTAAGATGTTCAGTCGCAGGTCTGTGTGTATATTGCCCTTTTGCATCTGCTTTTCAAGTGGCTTAATCCAAAACTGTTATATCATTAAAAGGATACTTCACCCAGAATGCCATTTGAATTCCATAATATGAAGTCAGTGTCAACAAGCAAACTGTTAGGTTACCAACATTCTTTCAAATATCGTCTTTTGTGTTCAAATGCAATTCAAGCAGGTTTGGAACAACATGAGGGAATTGACAGAATTTTCATTTTTGGGTGAACTATTAAATTGCAGTTAAATGACCCACAAACTAGCCTTGAGCCATCGTCGTTGTGTCCTTGAGGGAGGTGATTAAGGGAAAGTCCCTCTTCAATGGCGCCGTTGTGCACTTAAACTATGAGAGTAAAGCAGGAAAGTCTGATGGACGTATGGATGTTTATAAGGAGTTGATGGCTTGCCTGCATCTGATTGGTTTATGGAAGCAGTATGTGCTTGTTTATAATTTATACTGCAGTATGAAGACATAATTGTTTTCATTTTATCGGACATAGTCTTTCCCTAGAGATTGTGTAAACAGATGCAGTATTGCGGGGACAGTTAATCAGGACACTTGTTTCCTCCACCCATCTCACACACACACACACACACACACACACACACTCTAGACCGGTCCAGATGAAACGCGCTTCTCCATGGCGTCACATACATCCACCTCTCTTTCTTCCCTATTGCTCTGCGCTTCTTAAAATATCATCAATTCCCGTCTAATAACTCTGACACTCGTTGGCCCCCTCCGTACTGTCACAGTCCCCCTCCCCGTCTTTCCTCTGCGGCTCTGGGTTTGCATAACAGGTAGTTACAGACACTTCCTCGTCCTGAGCAGGGATATCCTGGCGCCTGACTGTCGCTCCCTGGAGCTGCGCGGCTGCCGCTGCTGCTCTGGACCCCTGTTAGCTAAATATAACTATTGTCACACTTAAAACGACACACACATTGTGCACTATTAGCTGGACTGATTTACTTCAGCAGTAACAGACCACCATCGTAGCACAGCCATAGCCATGGACATATAGGCTGAAGTTTTATCTAGAGCTTGTTATCTTACACAGGAAATGATCAGAGTGTCTATAAAAAATGACCCGAGGTTACGAAAACAACCACTGTGATCAAAGAGAGTGAGTAAAACATGAGTGCCATAACCCTGGGGTGTTCTGGGTGGTTGCTAGGGTGTTGCCAGAGGTTATAATAGCGTAGGTGGTTGTTAGGGTACGTAGCTAGGTTGTTCATAGTAGGTTGTTAGTAGGGGTAATATGATTAAAATCACATATCACGATATGAGTAATTTACAGTATATAACAATAAATAAATACAGGCTGATAGGCAGCTTGCCAACATACAGTGCTGTTGTGATACGGGCGTCCTGAGTTCGAATCCCGACCTTTCCCGATCCCGCCCCCCTATCCCTCTCCCGCTTTGCTTCTTGTCAGCTCTGATCTGTCCTATCATGTTCCCCAAAAAGGCACTGCATAATTTCCCCTTCAGATTGCGCAAATGACGAATTGAAGGTATGGAATGGTGTACTTTTTTGCAAAAACGCCCATATATTGCAAAAAACCTTTTAGCTCGCATGAGGTGGTGTTTCAGGCAGTCTGTGCAAAGAAGGAGTACTTTGCAAAAGCTCTCTGTGCTGCCTCAATTAAATGACTTGTTTCAATGACTTATCACAAGAGAAAAAAATTACCTTAAAAATTATTAAGTTTTGTGCTGCTCATCCATATAGAGTTGTTATTTGCATTTAAAAGGCGTGGAAATCAATTGTTTTTTTTATGTGATATTTATGGGTGTTTTGCTTTTATTTGATAGGATAATTGAGAGCAGACAGGAAAGCATTGGGTAAAGAGAGAGGGATAAGATCAGCAAAGGACCTCGAGACGGGAATGGAACTCGGGTCGCTGTAAACACTGTTGTATATGTCTGCACATTTGTATTTAAACCGCAAAAAATGCTTTAAAAAATGTGTGCAGACAATACATTTTCATGACCACGCGTACTGCAGTGCATAAAGATGATAGTCCAAACTCTCTCCCGGTTGACACATTTCTGCTGGTTAATCATGCCTACCAGTATATCACCCACCCCTAGTTATTAGAATGGTCTAGTTGTTAGAATGTTTTAGGTTGCTAGGGTGTTGCTAGGATTGTTCTTCGTCATAAAAGACTAGTCTTAAAAGTCAGTCAGCTTTTTTTCTTTAAGACTGGTTATAGTTTTTTTAAATGCAGTCATATGAAAATGTTGAATCCAAAAAAATAAAACTGATTACCCTTGGCTAACTGCTAGTTGGTTAACATGGAGGCTAAGTTTATGTTTCTATAATAACTACCTCACCAACTGTCCTTTCACTAATAGTCCATCAACGAGCATGTGTTTAAGTATGCAAGTATGCTTTTAAACATCTATGCACAGTATAGTTATGCAGCAAGCATGCACAACAAGATAACATCACAGCCAGCACACTTTAATAGGACGTCATCAGCGATTTTGAAGAGACAGGCCTGTGTACGTCCCAAATGGGAGCGGATTTAATTTGTGAGCGGGCCTCTGGCCAGGACCCTGTTGTTTCCTGTTGAATTGTGTGTAGTTTCAGGCCGCTGTGCTTTGTTGATGTTTGTTCTGTTATAGATCCTCAAAGCTCCATCTTTCCTTTCCCAAAATGCAGAACAACAAACACAGGACAATAGAGGCCGTATCTCTGAGGACAGACGGTTTGATATTGAAGAATTAATGTGTTGTTTGAAGGTGGGTGTGTGCTTCTTGGTGCTCCTCAAAGGAGCTGTTAGTGTTTGTTAGCGACTGTAGAAGTGGGTTTGAACACTCACTGGCTAACTGGAACAGGGCAGCGATGGCTTCCTCCCACCACTGAGAATCCTGGGTAATGTGGCTTATCTCCAGTAACCCAAACAGGAAGATTAGCTGACCCACGGTCAGAGCCACCGTAGCCATCAGGTTACATGCCCGCATCATGTCAAACTGAACTGCAATCAGAAAAACAGAAATATGAATGATCGGTTGATTTGTAAATGATTCAGTGACTCATTTGATTCACATATACATGTTTGAGCAGAGCAGTGTGTGTGTGTGTGTGTGTGTACAGGCATTTGTGGTTTACGAATGACATGGGTACTACAACGTAAACATTGTTTATGAGGACACTTCCTGTGTCCCTGTAAAACAAAAGGCTTAATAAACATACTAAACTGTGTTTTATGAAATTCAGAAAGTGCACAGTTTCCTGTAAGAGGTAGGTTTAGGTGTAGGGCAGTAGCACATACAGTCTGTACATTAGAAACACCATTACACCTATGGAGAGACCCCGTAAACCACCAATTCAAGTATGTGAGTGTGTGTATGTGTGTGTGTAGGTAGAGGATCTGAATCATTGTAAGGAAGATCCAGCTGCAGATGTCTATAAGACACAACTGTGCCAATATGGGTGTCATTTCCTGAAAGACAATCCTTCACTGTGTCCATCCGTTTCCTTTTTCTAAATCAGGACAGATGGACAGACGTGCCAGGCTGCATGATACAGGCCTGCAAATCTCTGCTTGCTTGCTCATCCAATGATAGTTGCCATGGTTTAATACTAGCCAGACATCAAGTTGATGCCAAATGAAATAATAATGTCCTCTAGACATCTAGAACTCAGATTTAAATAAATAAAACAAAATGTATATATATTTTTAAAAATACTAAAATATGTGTTAATAAATCTGCATTGTTTATCCTTTTGATGTTTCATTGAAAAAAATATCAAAATTTCATCCTATCATTGAAGTAAAACAATTGAAAATAGGGAGAAATTTTTGTGATGAAATACATTTTTAAAAAAGAAAAAAGTTTTTCTCCAATACATGTTGGCTACAATATTGGCATCCAATTATTGCTGCGTCCTTTACCCAAGATAACAGCTCTGAGTTTTGTAATGCCTGAAGAGTTTGGAGATCACCTGAGAAGAGAAACGAGACCATTCACCATTCCATGATGGTGCTTCTCCTCTTTAGTTCACCTCATTCATTTTCTGCAGGGTTCAGGTCAGAGGACTGGGACAGTCATGGCATAAGCTTTATTTTATGCTCAGTGACTAACTCTTTATTTTGATGTTTGTGTTTAGATTATTGTCCCAGTGGAAGACCCAACCATGGCCCATTATAAGATTTCTAACAGAGTCAGTCAGTTTTAGATTTGGTATCTGTTGGTATTTGATAGAATCCATGATGCCATGTGTCTAAAGAAGATGTCCAGGACCTCCAGCAGAAATATAGACCCACAACTTTAAAAACACTGCAGTATATTTCACTGTACACATGGAGCACTTTTTATCCCTGTGTTCACCAAACCCATCATTTTTTACTTTCATCTGATCATAGAAAGCCAGTCCCATTTGCAGTTCCAGTCCTGTCTGACAACTGAACATGCTGGAGATTGTTTTTGGATGAGCGAGGAGAATTCTTCTTAAACCCTCCTGAACAGCATGTGCTGATGTAGGGGCTGTTTGACTATATTTTTTTAAAGGTTTTCTGACCCTGAGACTCCACTATTTTCAGCAGTTCTCCAGCTGTGGTGTTTGAAGAGTCTTTAGCCGCTCAAACTCTACTCCTCGCCATGTATTAGGATGATAGAGACACACGTCCTCTTCCATGCAGCTTCCTAACATTTTATGTTGATTGGAAATTCGTAATTATTTCCCTGATGGTGGAAATGGAACTTTTCACTGCTGTAGCTCTTTTCTTAAAGCCACTTCACTAATTGGTGAAGCTCAGTTATCTTTTGCTGCACATCATAACTATATTATTTGTTTTTCTCATTGTATTGATGATGAAGGGAATTTGGGGAAGAAAAAAAAATTAATTGAAAGATCAAAAGGATAAACAATGCAGATTTATTTTCACAAATATTTATATTTATTTTTTGCTCAGATGTTCCAAGGGTGCAAATATTAGTATAGGGTACTGTTAATATATAACTTCAAAACATTTTTAAGTGTTTCAGTGCATTTTTACTAAACATTTTGCAATTGGTATTCACATTTTTACTGCTTTTCCACATCACAACTTTGAAAAAGGGACGTGCTTAGATGTTATTCTTACTAATCATGCTTAGCTCTGAAATGATCTATATCTATATTATTATTACCTAATGATCTGTTAAAAATGTACTTTAGGAGAAGTGTTATTTATTTCTGTTAAATAAAGGGTATCAGTGCATTAAAATCTGCAGAAATGAGTTTATTGCGGAGGCTGTATTAGCATGTATTCAACAGACACTCACGTTTGACAGTGCTGCGTGACTCCTGATACCCCGCGTACTCCGATCCCCAGCTGAGTCTCTGGCAAGCTGTGTTCTCGTGAGTGTGCAGGTCCTCGTTAGCGCACGATCTCCAGAGCCCCACGCTCCGCCGCCGTCCGTCCTCCAGCATTTGCAGCACCCAGCTGGAGCTGAACGTCGCCAAGTTGTTGAGCACCAGAGAAAGCAGGGCCACCGCCGCCGCCACCACCACCAGCCTGCGCACGGCCATACACCCGCCGGAGCGCCCCGATTCCTGAAACGTCTGAACGCTGTGAGAGGTTAGCTAGAGGACATCGCCACTCATTCTCGAGTCCTGACGGCAGTCTCTAACCCTCTTCCTCAGAGTCAGGGGTCACTGCTGCTCGTAAGGCTGGAAACTGGACCTCCAAGGCCATCACATAAACACGCAGGCTTTCTCTAAATCGCTCCGTTCTTCTGCTGCTCCGTTCCTCCCCCTTTCTCCTCCAGATGTGCACTGGCTGGGTTTTTTTCTCTCCGCGTCTCCTTGCTGAGGAATGTCTGCGTGATGCGGTCTGTGTTCCTCGTTCTTTCCCACACTCTTTCCTCACTCGTTTTATCTCAGATTACTCGTCCTACCCAGTTTCACATGTGAGCGTATGCGCACTCTATCCCTGAAAAGCTCAGAAGGACTGGGATGAGAGGGTAGGAGTGCTTGGGAATAAGTTCTCTCTCTCTTGGTCGGTGACAAACACGTTACTCCAGCTTCAGGATGTGTTTCCTGGAAGGAAAGTAGACAGAACAAAATGCAACACCCGTCCTCTTTCTCTCTTTGACTTAGTTGGCTGGTTATTAATGGAGTGGGAGATGAAATATCATAGAAATCTCCGGTTGAGTTAGACTTAAATATTAAAGCTCTGTTTCTCTTTGATGAACAGGGGTGCTTGATTAGCATCGATGGTTCTGTGAAGAACCTGTAGCATCCATGGGATATTTCCATTCTACACTATCTTAAAATTTCAAACAAAAGGCTGTTTTCAGAAAGACATCAAGAACTTTTTTTGGCTTCCTCAAAGAACCTTTTAAGTGAACAGCTCTTAAAAGAACCATTTGTTTTCTTAATGTAAAGAACATTTTAATAATCAGAAGAACCATTTTCCACTATTGAAACCTTTATTGGACTTAATTGTTCTTTGGAGTTTAAAGTTTCTTCTTGCAACCCTCAATGCCAAAAAAGTACCTTTATTTTTAAACTTTTTTTTTTTTGTTGGCATTTACAGTTCCATGAAGGACCTTTAACATCCATGGAAACATTCCATTGCATAAAAAGTGTTCTTCAGACTAAGAACAAGTTATGAAGATCTGTTTTTTTAAGGAATCTGTTTTTTTTTTATGTTCTTTAGAAACTGCCAAAAGCCCCTGTGAAACCTTTATTTTTAAGCATGCAATAGTGGGAGAAGGTTCTTTAGACTACTAAAATGTTGTTCACACTAATAAACATGGTTCCTTTAAAAATCGTAAAAATCTATGGCATTATTATGAGCTTTTCTTTTAAGAATCCTGTACATCATCCTGCAATGTTTGTGCTCCGAACATAAATGATTCCTCAAATCCTGTAGCTTGTTGAGGAGCTTGTTGTGCTTTGTCACTTACTAGACTTTAAAACAACTGACAAAATCCCACAGATGCACTCTAAAGGATCCGAGAGACTAGAACAGCATAGAGATTTGAGGTATTTCACTTTAAAAATGTACCTTATTTCCTTGTTTTATATATAAAAAAATGGGGGGAAATCATAATTCCTTTTCTACTTTTCTGTTGTGTCGTTTCCAGTTCTGGGCCCCCAAAGATTCAGGGAATTTCCTGTTGCTTAGCTCTAATAAACAGCCCACATCTGTAACTACTAAAAGCCGAACAGAGCGAAAAAATGAGAGAACGGGGGGATTTTGGATAAATAAAGACCAGATGGGAGTGGATGAATAAAGCAGGGAGGGCACGAAGGGCCAAGCGAGTGGGAGAGAGGGAATGTGGGCGAGAGAGTGTTGGGTGTTGGTGGGATCATTCCATGCATAGCTGGGACAGTTCGCTCATGAGGTGGAACCGAGGGAGAAACACTCAAAGAGCAGCTGCGAAGTGCTGAAGTGTGAAGAGTTTCCATAAATATCAGCTTTAAAACATCCTTTCTCCCTTTAAAGACAGATTTGTTATGTTTCACTGCACTTTTCCACACTTTGAAATGGTTGCTTTAAGAAAAGAGCCATGATTTTAACCGCTGTTAACTTTTTTAAGTTAATATATATATATATATGTGTGTGTGTGTGTGTGTGTGTGTTTTATTTTATTTTTTCTAAAGGGTTCCCAAAGTTACAATAAACATAGATATCAGGGAATCTTTTTAATGGAATTAAATGCAATCTGCCTAATAAGGAATTCTGTGTCACTTATTAAGATTCCATTAGTTATCATTAATGGATGCAATAATTTACACTAACAAGGACCACTACATTTGTGACCGTATTTATAAATCTTAATTCATTTTAGCTTATAAAAACAACTTTTCATTGTTTTCATTTTAATTTGAATAATGTATTAGATTAGAAAATACTTACATATTACATAGTACATATTATGTCATTATTAGTTGATGTTAACTAATGTAGTTAACAAATCAAATGTTATTGTAAAGTTTTACTAAGAATTTATGGTTGCCATTAAAAGATTTTACAGCAGAGCTTAAGTGAGTAGTGATTAATCGCATTAAAACAAGTTTTTGTTTGCATTATTTATGTATGTTTGCTGTGTATATTATGTATATATGATACAGTAAACGTTTAAAAAATATATACGGTCATACATTTATATATTAATTTTCATATATTTTATATTATATACTAATAAATTAAATATAAAAATATAACATTTTTCTTAAATATATAAATGAATGTGTCTGTATTTATATACACTGTCAAACGATTAATCACATACAAAATACAAAGAACCATATAGCAACTCTAACATCTGTTTTGAGTTTTAAAAACTCTCTTCTTTCAAGTTTTTTGATCTTATGGCCTTCTTTTGAAGTGAACTGAATATTGTGTGTGTGTCTGCAGTGAGGCGGTGTGGGAGAACATGGCTCGGATGTGTGTGAAGAGTCGTCGTCTGGATGTGGCGCGCGTGTGCCTGGGGAACATGGGAAATGCGCGGGCCGCTCGTGCTCTCCGGGACGCTGAAAAAGAGCTAGAGGTGGAGGCGCAGGTGGCCGTTCTGGCTACACAGCTGGGCATGCTGGTAAGAAGACACATAAACACTTTCCACAGAGGACACAAACTGCACCTCTTAATTGATGTATGTGTCTCACTCTGAGGTGCGTCACATTATGGAAGCTCAATACATTGTGAATCATGTGTTTCATGTGGTGTTTAAAGCACGCAAGCACAAACACCGCGTTGTCTAAATAAACCTAGAGCACTTGGAGCCTCTCTGTCTCATTCAGCACAATAACAAGAACTAAACATTTGGATTCTAACGTTTGGGTTTATCGCGGCATCTCTCTCTCTCTCTTTTTTCCCCCTGCAAAGGAGGATGCCGAGCGTTTGTACAAGTCATGCGGGAGATTTGATTTGTTGAATAAGTTTTATCAGGCGGCAGGTCAGTGGCAGCAAGCGGTGGAGACGGCAGAAACACAGGACCGCATTCACCTCCGAACCACTTACTACAGCTACGCCAAACACCTGGAGGCCATGGGAGACAAGAACCTAGCGCTGGTGTAGTGAGTGTCACCTTCACACGCAACCAACATTCAATAAATATCAGAGAACACTGTTGTTCAAATGTCCCTTTTGCTATCCGAGGCTGCATTTATTTGGTCAAAAATACAGTAAACATAGTAATATCGTGAAATGTCGTTACAATATAAAATGACTGTTTTTTGTTGTAATATAAATTAAAATATTATGCAAAGTTGAATTTTCAGCATCATTACTCCAGTCACACGATCCTTCAGAAATCATACTAATATGCTGATTTAATGCTCAGGAAGCATTTCTGATTTTTATTAATGTAAAAAAAAAAAAGTGGTGGTCCTTTGAAATTATATTATGATATTTTTTGAAAACCCTTTTTTCAATAATTGTTCAATTGAACAGAGTTTATGTAAACATTTTCCTTACTCTTATATTTGATCAGTTTAATACATTATTACTGGATTAAAGTATGAGTATTTAAGAAAATAATATCTGCTCTCTAAATTTTCACTTAATAGTATCACTTAATATAAAATATTTGGAAGATTTCTAGAATGATTTGTAAAGGATCATATGACAATAAAGACCAGAGTAATGGCTGCATAAAAATAAAGTTTTACATCACAAGAATAAATCACATTTTAAAATATATTACATTACAAAGCAGTTATTTTAAATTGTAATAATAGTTAAAAAAAAAATTGTATTTTTAATTAAATAAACACATCCTTGGTTTTAAGGAACTCTACAAAATTTAAGCCTTAATGTTTTAGTTTTTTAGTTGTAGTTTATATATATATATATATATATATATTTTTTTTTAATGCATGTGTGTATGTTTGTGTGTGTGTATCATATATTTATATATACAGTATATATGTATATGTGTGTGCGTCTACTCTAGTTTTGAGAAGTCAGACACACATCGGTTTGAAGTGCCGAGAATGCTGATGGAAGACAATCTTTCATTGGAGATCTACATCAATAAAATGAAGGACAAGTGAGTTTGATTCATCAATTCATTCATTGATTCATGATTCCGGTCCCGCCAGTCTGACATGGCTTTGATAGTCTCTGATGTCTGGTGTGTGATTGGCCAGGGATCTGTACAAATGGTGGGGTCATTATCTGGAGAGCCAATCAGACATGGAGGCTGCGCTGCAGTACTACGACCTCGCTCAGGACTACCTGTCTCAAGTGCGCGTGCACTGTTATCTAGGAAACATTCAAAAGGTATGTTGATTTAAAGGTCCCTTTGGGTCTGAAATGACATAAACCTAACACTTTGCAATGATCTCTGTATTTGACAGGCGAGTGAGATAGCCAATGAGACGGGCAACAGAGCTGCATCTTATCATGTTGCTCGGCAGTACGAGGGACAGGATGAAATCGGCCAATCAGTGCACTTCTACACACGCGCACAAGCCTATAACAACGCCATCAGACTGTGTAAAGAGAATAACCTGGATGAGCAGCTCATGAATCTGGCCTTGCTTAGCAATCCAGAGGACATGATGGACACAGCAATGTATTATGAAGAGAAAGGAACGCACATGGACCGAGCTGTAATGCTTTATCATAAGGTACATACTTCCAAGCAAGCGTATGAAATGTGAAACTGTACCACTAGGTGGCGCTGAGCGCTTATAAAAGACGACTCCGTTCCTCTTTTCCAGGCAGGACATGTGTCTAAGGCTTTAGAGCTAGCGTTTGCCACAGAGCAGTTTGGAGCTCTGCAGCTGATCGCAGAGGACCTGAATGAAAGCAGTGACCCTGCCCTATTAGCACGCTGCTCCGATTTCTTCATAAAACATGCTCAGTACCAGAAAGCTGTGGAATTGCTGGTGGCTGCAAAAAAGGTTAACACACTCACACTGCAGCTCATAATAAAGTTTATTTTAGGGGCAAACTTCATTTTTGTCGTCTCTCAAAGCAAGATGGATTCTGATTGGCTGTCGAGGCTTTCATCGTTCGTCAGCTGAACAGTTTGTTCCAACAACATCATTGTTCTTGTCATTATCATTATTATGGTCTAATTGGTCTAAAGTGGTCTAATTCTGTGTTCATGGAATTAGAATTATATGTAAAAATATATATTAATAGTAGTAATCGTGTTTCATAACAGTGTTTTGTAACCGTATGCATATGCCTTTGTGTGTGTGTAGTACCATGAGGCCCTCCAGTTGTGTTTGGACCAGAGTTTGACCATCACAGAAGATCTGGCCGAAAGTCTGACGGTGCCAAAAGACTCGTCCCATCTGTCTGAGGCCGGGAGAAAGGAGCTGCTGGAGAAAATTGCAGACTGCTGCATGCGGCAGGGCAACTATCACTTAGCCACTAAGAAATACACACAAGCTGGAAACAAGATCAAGGTTTGACTTGTGCATAAACCAACAACTGATTGACTAAGCTGTCATTTTGCCCTTAGGGAAAGATTTCACTTCATCGTGTGACAACTTGATTCTGTATTTGCAGACAGATATTTATGCCAAGCAACAGAATGTATGGTTATTCTGTTTTGTATTTATATATTGCCTATTTATATTTACACTTATCCTCCAGGCCATGTTCTCATCTTTCACAGGCGATGCGAGCGCTGTTGAAATCCGGCGATACGGAGAAAATAGTGTTTTTCGCAGGTGTTTCCAGACAGAAGGAGATTTATGTGATGGCAGCCAACTACCTGCAGTCACTAGACTGGAGGAATGACTCGGAGATCATGAAGAACATCATCAGCTTCTACACAAAAGGACGCGCACTTGATCTGCTCGCCGGCTTTTATGAGGCCTGTGCTGAGGTAAAAAAAAGATTTTTTTTGGCATCCATAGAACAAAAGTCCCTTTATAGTGGAAAAAGTTTCTATTAAAATGTTCTTCATACTAAGAAGAAATGTTTTTTTCAGGAAAAATAAATAAAAAGTGGTTCTTTTATGGCGTTGCTGTGAAAAACCTTTATTTTTGTGAATGCACACAGGTGGAAATTGATGACTATCAGAATTATGAGAAGGCGTACGGTGCTCTGACCGAGGCGTGCAAGTGTCTGACTAAAGCAAAGGGTCGCAGTGGAGACGAGGCTGACAGCAAACTCCTCATACTGACACACAGACTCAGCCTCGTCAAGAGATTCATTCAGGCACGAAGGTACTGAGGAAAAAGGAGGAGGATTTCACTGTATTTTACTTCGTGTGTACCTGGACCACTAAACCAGTTATGAGGGTCAATGTTTTTGTTTTGACATTAAGATACCTGGAAGCTAAATAAATAGGCTTCCCATTGATGTATATGTTTAGAAGGGTCTTAAATAGTATCAATGTTTACTCAAAATATTTTATAGTACTTTTCTTTTGGCAACAGTTTATTCGTTTTATTTATTAAAGCCCTAAAAAGTCTTACCACACCATATTTTTCCTTTAAATTGGTGGAATTATATCTCAGAATTGTCTGAGTTACAGGAAATGATGTCACTTTCACTCACTGATAAGATCTGAAGCACTGAAAAGTATCTGTGCTCTCTCTGTAAAAACGTCTTACACCAAGAGTCAATTCTGTTACAACAATATCAAAAGGATAACAGAATGCATTACTGATCTCACATTGGGTTATTATTATTTAATCCTGTTTTCATAAGTGTCATGTTTTCTTAGCATTTATGCCAGCAAGTAGAGTTTTTGGAAAAACAATAATAAAAATGTCAACTCTGTTACCTAGGTAGACTTACAACGGAGACAATAGAATAACAGAGTTGACGTGACACCAAATTTTGGTTTGCTTTTGTTTCCCTCAGGGTCAATATTTGTACATGTATTTGTGTGTGTGTGTGTAGGATCTATGAGGAGGATCCCGTGGAAGCGGTGCGTGTGTGCGAGTCTCTGCTGGAAGAGAAGGATCTGGACCCTGCGGTGCGTGTTGGAGATGTGTATGGGTTCCTGGTGGAGCACTACTGCCATCATGGCAACTTTCAGCAGGTATATTGTGTGTTTTTTTTTCACACTGGCACATTCACTCGAGTCCGAATCAAAGTTCAGGAGACATTAGTTTCAGACTTGATTGTAACCAAATGCATTTGCATTAATCTTCCGACATTGAATACATGCAAAGCAAGCATGATAGACAACACAAAGATGGGAAATGATGTGCATTTTCTATTTACAATAAATCTTCACCACTTTCTTCTCTATTTTGGTGAACATATTGAATAATGTCATCATTACCTAAATCATTTCTTAAATGATGTCATTATTACACTGATACAGCTTATACAATACAATACCAATGCTTTAATCAGGAATATGATTTATATGAGTTGGTTTACATGTTTCCTTTAGTCATTTTAACACTTAATTATATGTGTTAAAATGTATTGTACAGGCTTCTGTGGTATCTTTCTTTTTCTGTTTCTTCACTGCTCAGTTAATCACAATAATTGCATTTGTTTTCTTAATGGGAACCAATCATTATACATAAAACATGTAACAGTTAATGTTTTCATTTCATTTGAATCTAAATAAAATGTGTTCCTCAACTGAACTGCCAGTGTGAAATCCCCTTAGTATTTTAAAAGAAGCCACAACCATGCTATACTCTGGAGGAATAGTTTTCACCATTATTTACTTGCCCTCTTGTCATTCAAATCCCTCTCAATGTTGTTTGTTTCCTATGGAGCTCAAAAGGGGCTTGGAGACTCTTTATGTAGGTCTGAAAACCTGTCTGCTCTTAACACTAATTTATTGTATGTATTGGAGTAGGGTTAGAAAAGTGGTGCAAGAGAACAGATTTGGTCTTGTTTGGAATGACACGAGGGTCAATAATGTATTGTCATTTTTGGACGAACTATTCCTTTAACCTCTGTTTCCAGTTATATTTTGATTGAATGTTGTTTTTATATGTGTATTAGGCTTGGAGTAAAATAGAGGAATTGAGATCAACGCGTCCCAACATAAACTTGAGCTTGTACGTGAGTCAAACCAGTCTGGAGGCTCTACAGAATGCTGCTGGAGTCCGTCTGGTCTACAGAGAGACGAACATGCATGCTGCCGAGGATGATGAAGAGGTGGAGGAAGATGAGAACATCAATCACTCACTTGCTTAGGAGATGGTCCTCAAGACAACTGGAGAAAATTGCATATATTTTCAATGCATACACAAACGCACACAACTAGCCTACAGAAGCCTGCCTGCCTGAGTCTTGGTTTGCTCAACCCATTTCTAACTGAAAATGTGCCATATTTCAGTGGGACTGCCAGTCTAGTAAATGGGACGTCTCTGATAGTTGTGTTAATTTGTTAAAGCCACTTTGCAGGTTGCCTTAAGTAGAGTAGCTTGTGTGCGAATTCCCAGAATGCACTTACATGTGGCCTTTTGAACAAGAATGCCGTGGGACCGTTATATTGAAGTCATTTTGTACGATTTACAAATTATTTAATGACCAGACTTGTTCTGCTATCTTTGTATCATATATCCTGTATACATTTTAATAAATTTTTCTACATTTACTTAATCAAATTGAGTGACTTACTTTACCTTTCTCAAAGTTAAATGTTCACGTGATTTGTGTATTTTGTGGAAGATGTAATGCCTTATGATTATTCATAATATGTTTTATTAGATATTACGATCTTCGCTGATTAGCCATTTTCCCCGCCAATTAGATTAAAAACGAACGGCCGTTTCCTCAGCGAATCGGTTCTTTTGAACAGTTGATCTCAAAAAGGGATTCTTTTAATCGAGGTAAGTTTTATTAATAATGGGTTTATTAAATGTATTATTTTGAAGTGGTATTTAACCATAAACGTGGACAAAGATATGTTTACCGCTGTTAGGATTAAAAACGTCACACGAATCTGTTCAGTTAACTAATTCAGCGAGTCGTATTTGTGCATTAACGAGGTGTCGAATCAAGATTTGAATTGATTCTCGTATCATACAAATGAATCACCATTGCGATGGCGTGAAACTAAACAAGATTCACAAACCTGTTTCTTACTGTAAAGGACAATGGGTTTTTTGGACTTTCACAAGAGCCCTTGATATTTACCAAACAGAAATAACAATTCAGCAAAACTGTTTCCACAACAAAACATATCTGATAGGCTTGACTGTTTCTTAGGCCACCTTATATTGTGCTGAGACTTGATGTTGTTGTTAATGATTCATTTGTTTAGAAAACATTTGTTGAGCAGATACAGCACAAATCATATCTCTGTATATATTTTTTCTTTTATTCTGTCTGTTCAGTATTTCTGTTATTTAACTCGTTTAATTACTAATGTTGATATAAACGTCTATTGAACAGGATTTGAATAATGAAGCAACTCTGGTGATTCAACTGAATCATCAGAAAGAATCGTTTGAGTGTGCTTTGATTCACACTTCAGATGGAGCTCTCTTTCACAGTTTGCTGTTTCTCAGGGAGTGAGGATCGTTATGAACGCCCATGGAGACACTCATGTTTATAGAAACCAGACATAACACCTCTGACAGCTGCAGAACATGGACTCGATGAGTAAACAGAGCTCAGTTAACCAACTTCAGGAGCAGATTCGCTCTCTGACTGAAGAAAATGTAAGATATTTTCTTGTCTTCTGAAAAGAGTCAATTCTAAAAGAAGTTTCATTAAAAGATATTAGTTAAAATAGGCCATTAGTTCAGCCAATTATAATGTTGTATATAGATATATATTCATATTTGGACTTTTATGCATTATAAAAAATTGGGTTGTAAAAATGTTTTACTCTTAAGTCATCCAGTTTGGGATAAGATTGATTGATCGATTAATGAATAAATTATCACCTTTGTCCTCAGCATGGATACAATCAATTTTTTAAAACTGACATTTCTATATAAAATAAATACTGTTCTGTTGTTCATATTCCTCAGTTAATTCTAAAAAATATAAAAATAAACAATCATAGTTTCCACAAAAATGAAGGAGCAAACTTTTTTCAACATTGATAATAATCAGAATTGTTTTTGAGCAACAAAGCAGCATGTTAGTATGATTTCTGAAGGGTCATGTGACGCTGTGACACAGGTTTAATTGAATTTTAAATATTATTTCACAACTGAATTGCCGATTTGGAATCAAATAAATGCAGCCTTGGTGAGCAGAAGAAACTTGAACCAGCCACAAATGTTTGAACGGTAGTGTACACTACCATTGAAATGCATGCATTTTCATGTTTTTTCTCAGTAATTAATTAGTTAATTAAGCGCTACTGTTTTTACTGAGTGTTACTATAAAATCTTGATTACACTTACATATCGATACTGGGGGTCACTTTAACCAAAACACTGAATGTTGTAATTTATTCACAGGTACAGCTCCGGGAACGAAATGAACTGCTGTTTAGTAAGCTTGATTCGGTCCAGAACAAACTGGGCCAGCAGGCTGCGTCAAAAAGTGACCTTTCGGCCAAACTGGTCCAGTGTGAGGAAGACAAACTGAAGGTAGGATCTGAAATGCACCTGGAAATATGGGATCTGTCTGATGCATCGGTTCATATTTGGTGTGTTTGTGTCTCAGATCTCAAAAGACCTTGTTGATGTGCAGATCGAGGCCAATAGAATCAAAGAGCGGTATGAAGCGGAGATCTTTGAACTGAAAAACATGGTAAGTGCATGCACTGACAGGCATAGTTTACGAGGGGATAGTGGGGCAAAATACTGTACAATTTTACAAAAATAAGTGTATATGCAAGCAAACAAATAAATAAACCGTATGAGGGAGCACCTCAGACTCTACTAAAGAAAGAAAAACTAATCTGTTGAGCTCTTTTGTTGATTTTGAATGCTTCGATTGTTCTGATATGTAAGTCGCTTTGGATAAATGCATAATAAAATGATGGTTAGCACATTTCTTCAATGCTTTCATCCCCAGGTCCTATCTAAGGAGGGCACCGCCTCGTCTCTTCAGACAGAGTGTGCCTGGCTCAGACAGGAAGCGTCGACAACATCGGCACGCTTAGAAGTCATTGAGCGGAGTGAGCGTGACCTGGCCGAAGAGTACGGCGTGCTAAAGAGCAACTTCCTGTCGCTGAGCAACGCTTACGAAAGAGAGCGCACACACTCAGAGGAGCTCAGCGCCGAGCTGCTCGCCCTCGCACACACACACGACACACTCCTGCAGGAGAGGGAGCGCACGCACACACACGCGCTGGAGGTGGAGAGGGTTCGAGCGCTGCTCAGCAGGACGTCCCGAAACAGAGTCGGGGTGAGACGCACAAACACACGCTCATCCTTCCTCCAGCAGGGTGTGTTCAATTCAATTCTGGGTAACACTTCAGAATAGGGGACACTTGTTCACTATTAACTATGACTTTTCCCTCAATGAATTCCTAATTTGCTGCCTATGAATAGTTAGTAAGGTCATTGTTAAGTTTAGGATAAGGAATGTAGAATAAGGCATAAATATGTGCTAATGTGCTAATATTCTAGTAATATGCATGCTAACAAGCTACTAAAATAAACCCTAAGATAAAGTGTTATCGAATTCTCTGAATGAACAATCACGCAGCCTTGCATCTTGAAAAAAAGGTCTCATATTACTTAATTTGACGATGCTGCGTTATAACGTAAAGCTTCTCACAAAGTCCGATTTTTCAAATTCCCAGTATGATTCAGCTTATATGCAATTATTAAAATAACAGGAGCATTCAACATGTGTCATTATACTTACAATCTGCACAGAAAAGGTGGAAATCAGGGTTAGGCATAAAACAATATCTTGTGTAAAAATGGGTTGAGAACTGAACAAACAGAAAGACAGGAGTCACGTCTTTGTTCGAGATTTTCTGCTACCTTACGAACGGTTATCGAAAGCAAAAATGCTCATTTGTGAGAAAGTCTGACATGAAATCAGCGCCCCCGTAATGGAAGCAAATATGAAGCAGGGCGGTGTGATAATTGTACACATTGAAGTAGAACTTATTGAAGTGAATGCACACTCTGTTTTTGATGTTTGTTTTAACAGCCAGAGGAGTTTGAGCAGAGAAAGAGCCAGCTGGAAAGAAACGTAAGAATATCAGCAGTATATTATTACATATTCCCTAGTTTTTCACTTTCTTAATTATTACTTTGTATGTTGCTTTTCACAATGCACGTAGTTTCGAAGCAGCTTTATAGAAAACCACAATCTTATAACCTTAAACTTAGCGGATTAGAGCTGGGAAGTAATATAGTTACATTTTGCGACAATATCAGACAGTTGAGATATGCAACATAGCATATATCACTTTATTTGAGTATACTGTATGCTGATTAAGTAAGATGTACTTAGACTTTAAATATGATATATATAAATATTTTGCGACACTTAACCTGATGAGATTTGTCATATAGGAGATGTTGCTTTATGTGAGTGTATTGCATTTATGTGGATAATACTGGATGCACTTTTTTTTTTTTTCAACTTTTAAAAAATGGCCAGGCAATAATATAGATTATAAATATAACAATATAGTTTATCTATAGTTTATAGATAAATAATCAAGCACATGTACGCTTTATATGTTTATATTTGTTGTTGTAATGTGCTTATCCATCATTTTTACAGTGTTTTTCATACATGTGTGATGTTGTGTTCAATGCAGGGAGTGCAGAGTAACCTGAGAGATGAGTTAGAGAAACTGAGGAAAAGCTACGAGGGGCACCAACGACAGCTAGAAGAGAAAGTGTGAGACACACCATGACGTCTGCTCGGATTTTCACCCTCTCGGGTTACCAAACTCTAGTGGGCGGCACTAAATACACGTGAAATGTCACTGAAAGCACATTTGTGCATGTGTGAATGACCACAAGAGCAAAAGAGCAACTGCTCATCGTACGGTTTTGAAATAATAATCCGTAAAGGATGCAAAAGATTTCAAGGAACATCTTCAGTGTGTTCACATGTAGCAACACAGATTGTGTGAAGCACACACACACACACCTGACGCTCAGTAAACAACAGGTGCTCAATTAAATTACCAAGAGAACTGGAAGCATCTGTTGTATATTTAAGAACAGCAGCTTGCCGACTTTTTAAGTGTTTCGTTAACATGTTGATAAAACAAGTGATGTTTGTTGTGTTATTGTTAACTGAGACTAAGTCTTTTAATTAATTAGTTATTTGAAATAAAAATAAAATATAAAAATAATTAATGGAAAATGAGAAAATATTTATTGGAAATTAAAAATAAATATAATTAAATATATTTAAAAGAAACACTAACAAAAACAATAAGCACATAGCACAGTTAATACAAGTAAAATTATTGTAAAATATGTGGCACAAAACAGTAAAAAAATTATTGAAAATTAAGATTTGTCTGAAGGCTGAATAAATACGTTGTCCATCGTTTTGATAGGACAATATCTGACCGTGATACAATTATTTGAAAATCTGGAACCTGAGGGTGCAAAAAACCCCGAAATATTGATAAAATCAACTTTAATGTTTGTCCAAATTAAGTTCTTAGCAATGCATATTTCTAATCACATTTTCAATTGAAATAAAATTTACGGTAGGAAGTTATCTTAAATCATGAATTTACGGTAGAAATATCTTAATGTTTCGTGCTCAAGGGTCAGGTTTAAAAAATAAAAGCTAGTTCAAAATATGAGTAAATACTATAACAGCATACAAATAATACAAAAAAATAACACTGATCACAGGAGACGTATGTTAATAGTGTCTATCTCACTTCAGCACCTATGATCGGATCGCTCGAGACGTACAATGGCGTCTGCTCAAGGTTTGACCCACTGAAACCAAACCCTGTGCACCTGCTACATTGGTGGAGCTTTTATCTTCATGAGTGGGGAGCCTTTGATACATGTTTGCACTCATTTAGTCATGAGACGTGGGCACTGAAGGTCAGCTGATCTGTGTATGTGCCTGTGTTATCTTTCTCTCATAGTGTGGCCATGGGGAGGGAACAGCAGGAGAATAAGAGAGCCATTCAAAACACCCGACACGAGCTGTCCCAGCAGTCTGCAGTCAGTACATAATCACTCGTCCACTACAAAACTCACGGCTCGGATCATTTTTCAGATCATTTATTACTAAAAGTACTTTAAGTACTTCTCTACCCCATTAGAAACTACTAGCTTACCAACACAATTACACACATTACAAGCATAGATTAACAGCCTACAACATAGAATTATAGGCCATAGAGTTACAGACAGGTACAGAAATGTTGTAATTAAGTTTAAATGTATGGAAGGCTGTTAGGGCCAAAACATGAACACTGAAACATGTTGCACCCATCACATAAAAGATGATATATATACATGTTTCTGGCTCCCTCTCTACATGTAGACACTGATTATTTCTCAGCATCGGCTGAAGGAGGCTGAGGCTGAGGTCTCTAAACTACAGAATCATCTGAAGGAACTCAACAGAGAGTACAGGGCACGACTTACACGCTACATTCAGGATGTTACAGTACGTGTACAAGCCAACAGGCGCACATATAGCCACACTTTATTTATTGTGGCTTCTTGAGTTGATGTATAACTGATGTTAGAAGAGTCTTGTAATGTGCTGTAGGAGTCTGTAACTGCAGCCGGGGATGGAGACTTGGGGCAAAAGTTGAAGGGGTTTGTTGAGTCCATGCTGGAGGAGGTGAAAACATCCCATCGCTCCAGAGAGGAACAGCTCACCAAAGCCGTCAGAACGTACCGCAAACGCATACAGGGTCTGAGCAACACTTATCAACAACTACTCATCGCTTACAGGTGCTTAAACACTGTTGCTCTTAATACAAACTATTTACAATTAACAGTACATGTGTTCATTTAGCACAAGGATTAACATCTAAAATGATCACTTAAAGTCAGATTTCACATTACAACACATTCTCATGTTTCTTTGCTGTAGATTAATGGTCCCATGACATGAAGGAACACAAATAAAATACTATATAATATTATATATAGTTTTTTTGTGTGTTTTTATTTAGAAAAATATATTTATTTTATTTGATATTTTTATGATTAAAAAAATACTTATAGTTGTTAATAATATTTTGAATCTGTTTTTATTTTTATGTTTAATTTAAAGTGTTAGTAAATTACTTGCCATTTTAATAGCATTTTTATATATTTGTTTTTTTTATTTAATTTGTTTTTGTATATTTATTTATATTTAGTGCTGGAAAACAATAAATTGCGATTAACTAAGTTTTTGTTTACATAATGAATGTGTGTATACTGTATATATTTTTATTTTGTGTATATATATATATATATATATATATATATATATATATAAATACAAACACATGCATGTATACATGTAGAAGAAT
>JAUYWG010000029.1:1665535-1683923 GCA_034779775.1 Enteromius afrohamiltoni
CTATATAAGACCTTACAGCTCACAATGCATGTCAGAGCAAATGAGAATCATGAGGTCAAAGGAACTGCCTGAAGAACAGGTTACAAAAACATGCTTCAGTATAAGGTATATAAGATCACAGTGGCCTCCATAACCCTTAAATGGAAGATGTCTGGGACGAACAGAACCCTTCCTAGAGCTGACCGTCCGGCCAAACTGAGCTATCAGGGGAGAAGAGTCTTGGTGAGAGAGTTAAAGAAGAACCCAAAGATCACTGTGGCTGAGCTCCAGAGATGCAGTCAAGAGATGGGAGAAAGTTGTAGAAAGTCCACCATCACTGCAGCCCTCCACCAGTCGGGGTTTTATGGCAGAGTGGACTGACAGAAGCATCTCCTCAGCGCAAGACACATGAAAGATGGTAAGAAATAAGATTCTCTTGTTTGATGAGAACAAGATAGAACTTTTTGGCCTTAATTCTAAGAGGTATGTGGAGAAAACAAGGCAGTCCCAACAATGAAGCGTGGTGACAGCATCATGCTGTGGGGGTGTTTTTCAGCTTCCGCACGACTGGTTGCAATCGAGGCAATGATGAATGCTGCTGAGTACAGGGATATGAGTGACAGAGGATCCCCAAATCCAGGCGTGAAAAACTTGTTGCATCTTTCCCAAAAAGACTCATGTCTGTATTCGACCACTAAAAGTAAACATCTAATAAAATGTGTATTTTATATTTATATTATTTTTTAGATTATATTTTATATTATGTTTATAATAATATAACATAATATAATGTAATATAATTATTCACAATATATTATAAATAATATAATAAAATATAATGCAATAATGTTATTATTTTATACACACATTTATTTATTTTTATTATTATTTTGAATAGTTTAATTATTGTATAAATAAAAAAAGTTATAGATAAATTCTTTATCAATATTAGTAATATTTTAATATTATTGTTTATAATATAATATTTATATTGTGCCCTCCAAAGTAAACTTCTAAAAAACATATTTTTGTACTATATTTTGGGTAGGCAGTGAGCAGATTTATATATAGCATTTATTCAAACAATTATATATTATATTATATAATTATAAGGCAGGTTTTAACTGAAAAAAGTTTTCAGGTATTTTTCATAAATGCCAGGTCAGGTCAAGTTGTCACATTTGAATTATTAATGCATTGTTACATTTTCAAAAAATCCCCAAACTCATTAAATAGCCTAAAATATATTTTAAATATGGGTTTATGCATGTGTAAACTAATTTATTAACAACATAGATATATGAACTACTGTACATGTAAAAGTCTTGGCCCAGAAGTCCTTGACAGGCACTTGTTATGATTGGATGAACTCGGACCAATGAATAATGTTCAAAGTGCTAAAAATACAGTACTATATTGTTAGTGTAGTGATTTTCCCAGTGAAAGTCACTCATTATCTGTCATCTTGTGCAGATGAATTAATTTAATATATTCCTAATACTCTGATCTTTAATATAAGTGTGTATTGTTTGTTTTGATGTTCTGACTGACATATTAACCTTTGACCTTGTCTTCTAGGGTCTGTCTTTGTGCAGTTTTGCTGCGTTCATTACTTATGCATTTCCTTTAGCACTTAGCATGTTTTTGTGTATTCATATGAGTCGTACTTATATTTGCATATGTGTGTGTGTTTGTGTGCCCGTCTCTTAGCCATGAGGCATATTAAGCCATAACATTCCCACTGTGAATAATCTCTGTACAAGTGATTTTTAATCATCTCATTCTCTGTGTTTCTCGTTCACTGGCAGCTTGCATATGTTCATAAGGGTGAGTGACGGCTCTTAAATCATGGCGGGGCGACGGCAGGGAATTCAGCGCTCTGAGGCACACGGCTGCTGGCCTCTGTCTTCTGTGTTTGACTGCATGCTTTCAGTTCGCTTCAGTGGTGAACGCGTCTTCCTAGTTACATTTTTTTGTGTGTATATTATTGTATTTTCTGTTTAATGTTGTTTTATCTATGATTTTATTTTGTTGTAATTTTAACATATTTTATTTATCCATTTTATTATATAGTTTTTATTTTGTTACTTGTAATGCATTTCATTTGTTTATTTTATATATATATATATATATATATATATATATGAATGTTTTTGTTTATAATATATTTAATTTACATATTATTTATTATATATAATGTATTTTATGGTAATGCTATTTTGTAATTTTAGCATATTTAATTTATTTATATATATATATATATTTTTTTTTTTATTGCATGCATTTATTATTATTAGTGCAGATTTAATTACTTTATATTTTTAGATATTTTTTCTTTTGTGGTTTTATTTTTTATATATTTCATTAATTTGTTATTTGTATAATATTTTGTTTTACGTTGTTTTCTTTTTCTTTTTAATATATTTATTATTATTATTAATTATTCTATATATTCTATTTTACGTTATGTTGTAATTTTAGTATACATTATTTATTAAAAAATTTTATATTTTTAGACTTTATATTTTTCTTTTGACGCTTTTAGTATATTTCTTAGTACACTTAAATATTTAAATATTTATAGAATATAATAAAGGTTTTTTCATCAGTAATCATATAATCAGTGTAATATAATATCAGTGTATTATCAAAGTTTTTAATGGATATGGCCTCAGTCAGTAAATGTATTGAACTACTTTCTGTTATTAGCTAATTGTTTAGTAGTTCTGAGGTTTGTGACTGTGGTGTCCAGTGGGTCATACGTGAGTCTTCACACACCTCTGGAAGGTCACGTATAACACTGAAGGTGTGAGGAGAAATGGGAAGAGAGTTCTAATCACACGCAGTGCTCAGACAGAGATTGTACAGTTTTAAATGCTACATTTGCGTTGCTAAGTGTGTGTGTGTGTGTGTGTGTTAGTGCTGCTCCTTTTGTCCTGATCCGGCTTGACTCTAATGGGGCCCAGTGGTGAATTTTTCATTTTGCCTAGAGGGAAGCAACATCGTACTGCAGAGAGAGAGAGACAGACAGTGACAGAGAAATCTCTTTTTTTAAAACATACTTGGTTCCTTCATTACAATTAATGCATGTCGAGTGAAGTATGACATCAGACCCTGTGAACTCTGATCGCTGTGACGCTCCTCTGACTCTCTTTAGCACTTCTGCTCTCAAATGTTGAGTCACGCTGAATATTCTGGTGAGTTTGAATCTGGATTGCATCATTTCCTAATCTCACTCGACAGTATCTGGATTATTTGTTGTCTGTTCTTATGACTTTTTTACCAAATACAAAAGACTGTCATCATTACATCACCCTTGAGCACAAAAGTTCTTATTTGTTCCTGGTGGACACGTCACTGATATCAGACACTGCTGGTTTGTTTTGTGACTCACTGCAGTTCAGTTTAGGTCTGAATATGAGTGAGTGCAAATGAGATGAGATTTAATTTTTTTAATATATTTTTCATAACTGGAAAAAAAACTCTAAAAAAACTCTAAAAAATAAAGGGAAAATATTAGTAAATATTAAAAGTATGACACTCAGACCTGGAAATCTTAGAAAATCATTTAAAAATGCTGTACAAAAATATAAAGAAGTGACAAGTTAATTTGTCAGTGTTGACAAAAATAAGGCCTGACGACTCAAGTAATGATGCTACAAATTCAGTTTTACATCACAAAAAATAAAAAATGTTTTAAAATATCTTAAAATAGAAACCCGTTATTTGATACTGTAATATTATTTCACATCATTACTGTTTTTACTGCATCTTTAATGATTTAAATGCAGCCTTGGTGATCAAAAGTGTATTATATGTCATATGTTAGCATTTGTATGTTCTACTAAAATAAATCAACACCAAACTAACGATGAACTATTTTACAGGATTTATTAATACTGTAAAATCCTACGTTCTGTTTAACATTAGTTAACACACTTGAACAATAGTACTTTTATGAGCTAACATTGACACAAATACTGTAAAATCATATCACTCATTATTAGTTCATGTCAACTCAATATTAACTCCAACTCGGCTCTTGTGTGGTTGGGTTTTTGAGGACACACACACACACTGATGTTCTAATAAGTTGTGGTTTCTGCAGGAGAGCCCAGAGAGATCTCCATCTGTTCAGTGAACACGAGCCGCGCTCCACCATGGCTTTTAGCCCTGTCTTACTTATGCAAATATCTTTTGCCTTGAAATCTATTTGGAGTTGCTTGAAGGGGTCCAGAATGTTGTCCTGCTGTCTCACACTCACACACACGCTCCTGCTGTCTGGCCCAGCGGCCTGCCCTGCGCCGGCTCTCGTCCGTCATGTGGAAAACTTTTTACCAGCACATACACGCAGACACATGCTCAGATCCCCCCCTCCTCTCTCTCCGTCTCTCATCCTCACAAGACACATGATTACTACATAACGCGTACTATACAATAATCTCCTACACATATGAATTCTGCCATGCTTTTTAAAAGCAGGAGGTATGGCTTTATATCTCTGTTTTTCTGCATCCCAAGTCCTGTTATTACAAAGAGGCGTCTATAAATTCTGCAGTATTCCTTCCTTTGTCTTCCACAGAATAAAGACACATGTGAGGATCACAGAGATGAGACTATCTATAGTGATGTGATGTTTGTGTAACCTGACGTTCATCACTGTGTGGAGGTGAAGACTCCTTCACTCTGAGAACATCAGCGGTGTCTCTCGGTGAGTTACACATGACTAAAAGAAATGTAGAAGCAAATGAAGACTTTTCAATGGGGCTGTGCATTGTTAAGGTAAAGCTGACGTGACTTGAGACATCTGATTTATATGGCAAAAATCTAAATATTTTAAAATATATTTTTAAATACACACACACACACACACACACACACACACAAAGCCATGTTTTGCTAAAATATATGTATATATTTGGCTTCTTTGTATATTCTTTTAAATATATAAGTGTTTCAAAATTGATTTTGCACCAAGAAAATGTTCATATAAATCCCATTTGAAAAACTTGTGGTCTATTTGAACACATTTGAATAAAATAACAATAAATTATAAATAAATAATTTATAAATGAATCCTAAATTTAGCTATGATTGGAAATCTTATTTAATTGTCCCTGGGAAAAAATAAAGGCTGAAACTAATTTTAAATGTCAAAAGATATATTTCATTCAGCTTCAGTTCTGAACATATAGAGTATTTAGCCTTAATAAATATATATCTATATAACAAATCGTTTTGGGAAGGCAAGATAACACTTGAGATCAGTCTTGAGAAAGGTATCTCATGACACCATCTAGTGTGCCACAAAAAGCTCCTCATATATACATATCTGTTTAACTTTAAACAAAATACGGAGAAGCAAAAGGACAGGCCGAGATGTTAAATGTGGTTGGGCCACCTTGAATAGACAGTAACCTAATTCACCCAGTTCTGTAGCTAATGTGTACTGAATGGAAATGAAAGCTTGGTATCTAATCAATCATCTCTCTACACATCATTATTTAAACCCTGGCGACAGACAAATACAAAATAAAGCCGATCTCAGTGATGCCTCAGAGTCACGCAGCTGTTTTTAAACTTCATATGATTCTCAATGAGCAGAGGCTGTTATTTAGTTTTGCCCTGCATACTAAATACTAACATTATTAAAGGTCTCATATTTAAAAAGTTACAGTGCAACACTTCAAGAAGAAAAAGCGCAGGAAATTTTATTTTGAATGTGCGAGGCTTCCGGTTTTATTTGCTTCCTGTTATTAACCTGCTTGATATTGAAGTCTGTATAGCCTACTTGTCATTTTTAATATTTGTGATATATTACTAAATATATTTTGTTATAGCCACTTCTTTATTTAGCTTATAATCAGTATTGCACGATAAATAGCTTACTTCCGCGTTTAAAATAAAAAGGTGGAAAGGTGTTATTGAATAGATTACACGTGGTTCAGAGCTGGTGTGGTGCTGCTCTCTAGTGGCCATGTGGAGAAAGTGCAGCAGAAACTCACATCGACGAATATAGAATTTATTACATCATTGTTACATCATCTACATTTAATTACAGTTCTTAGCAGATCCTGTAGTGATTGAATCAAATGATAAAGTTTAGTAGCCTATGTGTCAGTTATTTGAGCAGTTAAAAATTAGGCTAAATAAAAACTGCTAGCCTATATAGGCTACTCTTAGTATATTTTTAAGCAAGTGGCACGTATGGCCACCTTAAATTACACTCTTGGCTTATTTCTGAATATCCTATGAAGAAACTATAGCAAATTATCAAACATTGTTGTGTGTGACTGTGTTTCAATCGTCTTGCACGACTAGCACGTTTCCTTTAGTCTCATATTCAATGGCGGCCCAGTCAAACACGTTTCCTCTCGGCACGCGCTGCGCGTGGTTCATATACAGCGCTTTAATCTGGTTTCCGGTGAGGACGTAGTCCCACATGTTCAGGTCTGTGAGTTCGCCAGCGAAACTCTGCACCGCCTCGAAGTCTCCCAGGTGTTTATCGGGGTCCTGGCCGAGAAGAGCGGTGCCCTGCGGGCGGATGCTGTGACCCGGTTTATACAGCTGGAACGCGCTGCGGCGCCCGTCCACCCAGAAGGCCGTGAGCCCGGTGCGCGAGGCCCAGGTGAGGCACAGGTGAACACGGAAGGTGGAGAGAGGAGGCAGGTTGAAGAACGCTCCGTCGCCGCTGAGGTAGAACGACACGCGGCCGTCTTTCTCTCTCCACACGTTGAGCTCGTCAAAGTCGGGCGTGCGGTAGGCAAAGAGAATGATCTGCCGCTCGCCCTGGAGCTCCGTCGCGACGCGCATGCAGAGAGTGAACGCTGTGAGACCCAGCGGCTTTTTAGGAGTGAGTTTAACATAGCTGAAATCAGTCTCGTACGGGAACAGAAGCACTTTACCAGCAAGACCCACTGCAGGAAAGAATAAAATACTCTAAAAACCACAAAACAAGCACAACCTCCTGCTGTATTCATCTAACATACCTTCAGTAGATGCTGCTTTCAGAGAGAGCAGACAGAAAAATAAAACCACCGGCACCAACATCATGCTGCAGGTCTGAAGGAAACGGAATAATCAAATAATTATAGAATCCAGAAGCACATTTGTAAAGTACAGTTTTATTATACGTAGTTTATACTGTTTTAAATGAAAAATAATCCTTTTGCAAAGTAACCTAAATGTTTAATTGTGCTAAATAAACATATAAATAAATAATTATATATCTAGTGTGCCATATAATAACAGAAATGCATTATAAGCCAAATACATTGTAACATATCATTAAGCATTAAAGTTGAATTGACTGTTTCAATTAAATATAAATAATAGCAAAACAAGGCTTCTGGAATACTTACTGCGTAGCAGAAGGGTGTTTATTTCTGCCTCTGAGTAAAGAAATGCTGCTGAGCCGCTTCCCTCCTTGCACCATCATGACATCAGACAAACCAACAAAAGATGCTGTGTGAGGATTCACACGATCATGAGACCAAGAACTCTTTACAGACACAAAGATGCTTTCAAATGTCTCTTCCTCTGTATTTCTCTGTCAACCTAATAAACAGACACAGACAAATGACAAACAAGTAGACACAGCTAAATTTATGACACCGTTGTTTAGTTTAGTTTTTAGTTTTAGTTGTTATATTTTGTTTTGTCTATATTCCCATTCATATGCAAGAGGATTAGGGCCAAGTATTAAAAATATATAAATAAAATACAGTAAAACCATGTTGCGATTAAAATCATTATAATATGAGATTAAACTTGTTAAACTTAAGATAAAATATTGAGAATAAACTCATTACAGTATGAGAAAAAAGTCGTGAAATGTAACTTTTTTCTTGTAATTTAATTTTTATTCTCACCATTTTATCTTAATTTTTTTCTAGAAACGCAACAACTTTGCTCAAAATCTAATGAGTTCAATCTCAACTTTTTATTTCAACATTTTTCTTGAAATTGAATGAGTTTGATCTTGTGTTATAATGACTTCAATCTCAAGATGGTTTAATTTATTTATTATTGCTTGGCTCTAATTCTCTTCTGTACATTCAAGATTACAGGAACTGTCAATGTGTGTCATATTTTTTTGAAGCAATTAGTTAAATTTTGGTTCCACTAGGTTTGTGACTTAATAGTGAGATGTAGATGTTAAAGCATAGTTTTGTATAAATGAAGACAACATATTGTTTGTATTTAAAGGAGTCATACAAAGCCAATTTTCCACAAGCTAATGGCGCTTTTCCACTGCATAGTACGGTACGGTACGGTTCAGTAAATCTCACTTTTGGGTGGTTTTCCACTGGGAACAGTACCTGGTCCTTTTTTTAGTACCACCTCAGCCGAGGTTCCAAGTGAGCCATACCATTACCAAAACATGACGTGTAAACTCTGCTGGTCACTGATTAGCTGGAGAAAATCGTCATTACTGCGTCACTGAACTTGCGACACGAGACACAACAGACCCGCTAGATTTAAATCAGCACAGCCAGCGAAGGATCGGACGCAACTGTTTTGTTTGAAGAAACGCACCTTTTTGTATCAACCAAAAATGGCTGTTTCGTGGTCTATTGAGGAAGTACAGACGTTCCTCTCGTTGATAGCCGAGGAGCGGATCCAGCAAGAGCTTGATGGGGCGACGCGGAATGAAAAATGCTCCATTATTGTATGTTTGTTTGTTGCACGTTTATGATGATGTCACGGCAGTAAAGGTGGAGCAACTATAACGACACGTGAATAATCCCGCCCACTCTAAAGCGGTACTAAACTGCATTGGAAACGCAAACTGAGCCGAACTGAGCGAGTCGTACCACGCAGTGGAAAAGCATCATAATATTACTCTTTAGAAATCTTGCGATTCTTGCGATTTTCCCCTCCACCAATGCATGAGACTGGAGCCGCCTGGCAGAAGCCTCTCTCATGACATGGTTTCCCTTCAGAACCAAACGTAACGTTACTCTTCTGCGTCTTCAGTCACTCAGATGTCAGGGGTAAATCACTACTGCTATGTTCATTAATACATTCAACAACAGGAGTCCTGGTTGTCTCTGCGTCTCGGTCCGATGACGGCTCACTCAGGGCGGGTCTGAGGTAAGACACCAGTTCAGTCTGTGTGACACGCTGCTGTCAATCAACTATTGTGGGAGTGGCCTCTGTCAGTGTGACGCCACACCGACATGCATCTGAGAATGGCTTGATTTCAGAAGGGGCAACTTATTTTTATTAAATTAAAAGAAAACTACTGGTGGATCTTTGTCATTGTAGGATGGTTGTGTACACACACTCCCAACACACATTTCAGTCCAAACTGCTTGTGAAAGTGCATGGGGCACCGGATGACCCCTTTAAGAGAATGAGAACTGCACTGCCTGCTTAAGACCACCAGACAGCAGCAGCAGCACATTTCAGACAAGAACGGCTCAAAAGGTCTGTACAAAGTTTTGAAAGAAATCCATTAAAATTGATAGCTTGCTGATGCAACAGTGTAACGTTTATTTAAAAGCACATCCAAGATTTTCTGAACATTGCTAATGACTCATAGATCTTTTCTGCCATGGACTAACTGAACCACTAAGATCTGTGCTCAAGTATTGGTCATTGCTCTTCTCCTCACTAAACTGTTCACTGTGACATCACGTCACCGCCAAAGGTCCAGAAATTAAGTAGTGGTGTTCGAGTCCAAGACAAGTCCGAGTCCAGTGAAAGAGTACCATTTGTCATTATTTGAAATTGTTTAAATCTTATAAAAGGCTATTTAAAATTTAAATATAACAAAAGCAAACCTCTATTGCATCTTGCCATTTTTGTTTTTGATTTTAAGGCTTTTGGGTGCCTGCCAATAGACACACCTGCATATAATTATATTTACCATGGTATGAAGCTGTAATAATAATTAGTGAATAAAATAAAAAATAGTTTTTTCACTGTTTGGACATGTTTTTCACAAAAAGAAAATATAATTTTTTTTTTACTGTTTTATTTCTTTGGACCCAAAACTTCTAAAGAAAATACATTATTTTTCTAAAAACTGTTTTCTTGTTTAAAAAAAACAAAACAGTAATTTTAAGATTACTGAAGGCAAATAAAACAGTCTAATTAATTACAAGCAAAAGGATAAATAAATATACCAATCAAAAATACGAATTAAATTATTTATGTTTTTAGATATATATAAAAATACAGAAACATCCTAAAATAAATATGGATTTGTTATATGGGGGGTATTTTGGTTTCAGGCTTTCCAGGTATGTACATCCAACGCCCCAAAAATCTTGTATCACTTGGTAAACTTTAAAATTGAGGGAAAAATTGAGAGTGTGCTCTGCTATGAACAAATGCTGATCAGAATCCTTCCATATGCTGGCAGTGTAAAGCTACATCTGTGCAGAATATCAAATGTAAAACCTTTTAAGACCTAAAAAAAATTAGTTTGAAAATAAAAATTAGTATTAGTAAATTTGTAAAATATAGTCTACCATATGCGCAGGGTAGGGCAATGTATATGGTAACGGATTAAACCTTAGAATGACTTTAAAAACATGAATAAGAGATGAGTCAGATGTATAAACTATTATATTATTATTAAAAGTACAATTATTGAATCTATTTGGATGTCTTCCGGAAGTTATGTTAGGGCCACAAAAGCATGCATGCGCAGTAACGTTTGTTTATTTTATTGTTGAAACCATCTATACATCATGTCGAGAAGACGCTGTGAAAGCAAGTGTGTTTTATATTAATGGTGATCCTTAGAATCAGTGGTTAAAATACATTTTTTCCACTATACCACAGCAATACAATGAGAATCTTTGGTTGTGTGCTCATCATTTTACCTGGAATGTCTCCCACAGACGGTATACATGTTGCCTGTTGTTGTGGTAGAGACTAGGTTTCTCTGGTAACGCTGTATACAAGCCGTGCACTCGTAAATGATTTATCAGGCATTACATGCAAGATGAAATGAAAATGACATCCAAAATTTCCTTAAGACAGTCAGCTTTCTTCAAAAATTAAGTGATATAAACATTTTGAAACGTCATTTATCCAACTAATGCTACGTTCCAGGCAGGTTTTCTGAGCCCATGACTTACGACTTTGTAGCATACCAGGCAAATCACGCAAAACTGCCTAAACGCAAGGCATTGTGGTAGCTAGAGGTAAACAAACCAGTGTGGCGGACTATACGGGGCTTTTGCTAATTTACAATAATTTCTATTGCCAAAGGTGCTTTCCTTGCTTATTTGAGGGAAACAAAGGAGGAAAACTGCGCATAAGGCATGAGAAGCTGTTATAGGTTTTATTTTATTCTGTGTTCCAGGCAGGTTTTTGAGCCCGTAAGTCATGGCCAGTGTTGGGGAAAGTTACTTGAAAGTTACAAAGTTGAGCAACTCCCTAAAACAGCAACTAATTACTTTACTTAGTAACTTTTTATGGAAAGTAGTGCGTTATGTTAATTTGCGCACACAATGTTCAGTATTTCTGATTTCTCCCAACATGGGGTCAGGAGACTTGATTAACTACAATACCATAACATAGTGAATAATATAATGACAAAAATAACCAGATGAATACAAATATAGGAGTGGGCAGTCCCTGCGGAGTAGGATTATGGGTAGTGTACGTCTTCACCAGGATTTGCGCTTTTAACCTGCAAAGACACTGCAGTTGATTTTCTGAGAAAAATTTATTTGTTAACCCTTACTGCTTTCTGAGTCATTAAAACAAATGTACAGATTACAGAGATTGGCACAACTGTGTGTTGTTACTGACCAGAATCAGTCATTTTGAGCCAGCACCACATCTCCAGTAATTTCATATTTGATGGTGTTCCATTCCAACACGTTTCCCTTCGGCACATGCGATGGTTCTGGGTTTGAATAAACCGCCCTAATCTGACTACCAGAGAGAACATGATCCCACATCTTCACATCTGTAATCTCTCCTACAAAGCTCTGCTTTGCATCAATAGTACCAACATATGAATCAGGGTCCTGTCCAAGGAGAACAGCGCCGCCAGGACGGACTGAGTGACCTTTTCTGTAGATCTTGAACTAACTGTGACGTCCATCCACCCAGAAGGCAGTGAGACCAGTTTTAGAGTCCCAGGTGATGCACAGGTGAGTCTGGAAGGTGGAGAGAGGAGGGAGATGGAAAAATGCTGCCTCTTCACTAGACTGAATATACAAGGACAAATGACTGTCGCTCTCTCTCCACACGTTCAGCTCATCGTCAGTATATGTGCGGTAAGCAAACAGAATGATCTCCCTCTCATCCTGAAGCTCTGTCGAGACACGCATGCAGAGAGTAAACGCTGAAAGACTCAGAGGCTTCGCAGGAGTGAGTTTAACATAACTGTAATCAGTCATGTTGGGAAACAGAAGCACTTTACCACCAAGACCCACTGCAAGACAAAAACACAATCAACAACAGACAAGTGAAATCCTGCTTACCCCTAGTAGCCACTGTTTTAAGAGACAAGAGAGCAAAAAATACAACCATTGGTAACATCTTACTGCACATCTGGAGGAAAAAGCACAAAAGAAAACCAATTAGTCCTTTTAGCAAACACATTTGTTTCTGTTAAGTTCTATACTCGAAATCTTCACAAATACTTACGATGTTCAACAAGTGTTGTCAGACAGACGATCACTTCAGGTCAGCGGTTTATCTTCTAGATTGTCATGACCAAGAGTGCCTCGAATATTTATTAAGCAGAATGGGTAGAGCCCAAATTCAGTTAAGATCCTCCCAGTCATCTTTTTAATATTATTTATTATGTATATGTATTTTTTGTATAACCTCTAAAAGGAAGATAATCGGTCTATCCTGCAGTGACGTTGTTTCTATTTTTTATAAATTCAACTAATAAGAGACAAAGCCCATCCATTTATTCTATAAAATTTCATTCACCTAAAATCTTTGCTTTGAAGTAATCTTTGTTTTTAATAATGATAGAAATATCACTAAAATGACTCTTCATACTCATCAGATCAATAAAACCATGTTTTAATCGTCTCTCGAAACAAGAGGTGAGATTTGTTTTTCTTAAGTGAATTACAAGGTTTTTCTATTGCTCTTTGTCCTTTTCAAACTCTCCATTGCTTTTATTGGTTGAGATATTCAAATGTGGTTTTTCTGTCCTACGGTCAGACATGAAGCTAAATGCCACTTCACAGACATCAGAAGCGAAAAAAGAGAGTGAGTCTGGGAAACAGAGGACTCAGTGTTGAAGGGATGAAAGAGGGATTGAGCCTCCGCAGCGTCTGTGAAACTGTGTTGAGCGTTTGTCTCTCAGAGAGAGAGATGCTGAACTCACCATGACGCTGGAAGTAGCTGTAGGGTACCGAAAACAGACCAGGTACAAGAAATCAGTTTATTCTTTTTCTTCATGATATTGAGTATTTGTGGTTGTTTTCTTGAGGTTGTGATCTGCTTTTATAACCTGTTAATAAGAATACAGTGTTTTTTTTAACACAGCACAGCAGTCTTTAACTCCAAATCTAGATTTGTATGTGATTGGCTGTTTGGCATCTAAACACATCAATGCTCAAATGCTTGTTGTCAGTTTCTTTTAGTGTTACTGTTTCTATTCAAACAATCTTAAATAAATCATGGTTATCCACCAGAAATATTTAGCAGTATAATGTTTAAAATTGATAATAATCAGAAATGTTTGAGCAGCAAATGAGCATATTACGTTGATTTCTGAGGGGGTCATGTGACACTGGAGTTATGATGCTGAAAATTCAGCTTTGATCACAGGAATTATTAGCATTTTAATACAGATTAAAATAGCCTTGGTGAGTAGAAGAGAAAAACAAAACAAAAAAAAGTACAGACATTCTGGATTAAAAAGTAGCAATACACAAACTGTGAAAACTAATTTCTGTTATGTTCATATTGTATGAACGTTAATGGCACAATAAAGCAACAGTGGGATCTTCTTTGTATAAAATTCAACATACTGTAACTGTAAGCATCAAATAAACATGCATTGGCTTGCTCTTTAATGGAAAATGATCGCAGTGCATCTGGTGTCAGATTTACAAATCTGAAGAAAGAGGCTAAGACGTTAAATAAGAACACACTCACAGCCACTCAAAACAGCTAGATATATGTAAAAAAAAATTAACAACATACATAACATTACTTACGTTTTTTAAATGATTTATTAAGGAAAGAACATTATTCTTAAGAAATGTTTGGTGATAGGACCCTTGGTTGTGACATGATGCTATCTGCAATAACAATCATTGCCACAACCTTTCTAAAGACCTCTATCTCTATCACACACAAGCTAAAATGTTGCTGTCTTCCTGTTGGGATTGTCAGTGAGCATTGCTTAATAAGTGACTGTTGTTTCGTTCATGAGGCCTTGAACAGTTCATGCTTTGTTTTGCACAGGCTCTATTTGTACGTGCTCTGCAAAAAAGGCATTATGCAACCATTTCTCAGACGCTCACACACTCCTACACCTCAAATACTCCATGTCCAGTATTCATGCATTCTTGCTTTCCCTTTGTTTACTGTACAAAATCTTTAAACAACAACAAAATGCTACAGTAAAACCTGTTCATTTTTAAACCTAAGCATTGGGAAATGATGAAAAATAATCATAGTGCTGATGAGTAATCATAATTAATCGCATTCAAAATAAAATGTTTTGTTTACATAATATGTGTGTGTTGTGTACATGTATTATGTATATATAAATAAATATAAATGTAAGAAAAATATGTTGTGTTTATATATTAAATATATTTATGTGTATTATAAAATATAAGAATATAACTTTAAATGTATATGCATGCAAATATTATAAATATATATAACGTATGTGTGTGTGTTTATGTATACAGTATATACATCATAAGTAAACACAGCACACATATATAATGTAAACAAAAACTTTTATATTGGATGCAATTAATCTAATTAGTACTAATACAATGTTTTTTACTGTAAAATACTGACTGAATCTTTTTTATTGTAGTAAAAATATAAATTATAATATATGGTGATAATCTATCAATAGAAAATCTACATTCAAAATAAATTGTTCAGATTTTTTCCCCTACTTATAGTGTGTCTGAAACATTGTTGCCACATTTTTACGTGAATTTCTGGCGACCACAGCTGTCAGGGATCCTGCAGAGCAGCTGTGATCATTCATTCTTCTAATTCTACTCTCTCTCTCATTCACGTACTCTATGAACTCATCCAGTGGTCAGAGCAAAACAGCTGTTAGGTGTCAGTCTAAAGTTATGGGTCAGCAGCACCCAGAATAGCATGAAGACAGACTCCCGCAGCACTTCTTGAACTCTTCTATTAGGTTTGTAAGGATATCGATCAAATCCGGAGCGTGTTACTGTATGAAATCCTTGAGCTCGGTTAGTAATTCATCTGAAACTTCTAAACTAACACCACATGTTATGACTTACTCAAGACTTTTTTGTTCTTTGCATGTGAATGCACTTTCTTGTTAGTGATGTTTACGAAGTCTGTAGTAAGCTCCTATCCATTAGCATTAAAGTGCTCCTATTATGGATTTTAGAAAATGAGCTTTCATGCAGTGTGATGAAAACATCCTGCAGAGTGTTAGGTGCAGCCTGTATAAAGTTACTGCCTCTAAAAGAAAGAGTCGACTCTGAATCAGTGAAATGAGTCGTATTTAAACGAATCCCAAGTTGATGTCAAAATGAAACATTAGCATACCCGCCCACTTGTTGGTGTAATTGAAAATGCTAATTTATTCTTCACCACTAGAGCATTAAAAGCTCACAAAACGCTGATTTAAATAAAATCGACCAATTTATAAAAAATAATCATTAAGTGAATCAGTTGGGAGTTGTTGAACAAATAAGATAAAAATAAATGCATGCTAAGAGAATCAGTGTTATTTTGACCTTGCATGCATGTCAACCTGTAATTTGGCATTTCCAAAACCAAAATATAAACCATTCATTACCTATAACAGGGGCACTTTATAGGGGTCATGAACTGTTTTGTCTATATTTCGTTTTGGCATCTGCTTATAATGCTAGCAAAATTTCAACATTTTTGCTTTTTTCTCTCATGTTTTTAACCCCTCCTCCTCAGAATAGGTTTGCTGGATTGTAGACTCGAAAATAAATACAGGCCGCAATGTCTTCTTTTGCTATTAATTAAACATAGATCGCCCAAACATGCGTGGCGATATCAACAAGTCACTCCCCTACACACCTCTCTCCATGATGGTAACTGTTACTTTTATGTAATAGGGCAGCAAATGAACCAAACCCACTCAGACTAACTTGAACATAAACACACATAGCATCACTAATACAAAAAATGTCTTGCTTAAATTACACAAAAGTAAGTAAGCTCTAAAGAAATACCCATAATGCACTGGACTGTTGGCACTGACTGAAGTCGACGGTCACGTCTTTTTTTTCTTCATATCAGTGCAAAAGACACTGATATAATCTGTTAGGTGTCTACTTTTTTTGGGTACACTCTCAGTGAAAACAAAAGTGTGTGCTTTTGCAAAAAAAGGAAAAGCTCCACAAAAACATAGCACACAGACATGAGAAATAAATCTATAGAAAGCTTGAAGTGTCTACTTTTAAATGCAAGTCTCATGCAACCACGAGCCACTTTCGTTATCAAAACAGCAAAATAATATAATCTTTACCGTAACATTACACCTGTCTTTGTCGCGTTTTTCCTGACAGTTTGGGACGTTTTGACACGTTGAACTTGTTGATTCATCAAAAGACGAGCACTGTGTAACGTTAACAGGTAAAGTCTGATTATTCAGAAGAGTCAGTGGGAATAAAATACTGAATGGACTGGACTTTTCTTACAATGAAAAGTGAAGAGTGGTTTTCAGAGAGGATTGAGGCTGTCGGGGGTCTATGTACACAATGTACACACCAGACCACAGCACAGCAGCTAGAGAAGACATGCTACTGAATCTAAGACGTTTCTAAGACTGATCAGAAGCAGAAGTGTGTTTCTGTAAACAATGATTAACCTTGATGAGCCACAGTTGCTCAATAAAAAACTAGTGTTGTATTATTCAGAAATGTAATTGAAATTTAAAAAATTTAGTTTTTGGTTATAATTTAAACTGTTGTTAATTTATACAAAAAGATCAAATATTGTAAAATGAATTGCAACATTGTAGTAACATTTTTAACATTTGAAGTAGTAACCTATTTTTTTTTTCATACAGATGAAAGTGCTTTATAACCTCCTTCTTCAGAGCAGCTGAATATCAAGAGAAAGTGGAAAACTTACAAAACAACACAAAAACAACCTACACTTTAATAGATATTTAAAGGCAACATTTACCTCAAAATAAAAAATCTGCTATCTATTTATTATATAATTTATTATATGTATTATATTTATTATATTTTATTAGATGAATTCAGAAAGCTTAACAAGACAAATTGTGAATAAAGCCTTTTTTTTTTGCATGGAAAGTTTTAACGTAGCTTTGTACAATTACAGTTGAACCCCTGGTCACATTTTACTCATTTCCTTGATACGTTTCTGGACTTTGATCGTGGTAATTCTATTGGTGTCTAAAGGCCTCTCAGAATTCATCACAAATATCTTAATTTGTGTTTCTGAAGATGAGCAGAGCTCTTACAGGTTTGGAATGATACAAGGATGTATAATTAACGACAGAATTTTCATGTTTCAGTGAACTATCCCTTTAACGAAACCCTTCTTTTTTTTATTTGTCAAAACTGTTAAAAATAGATTTCATGTACAGGCCTGCAATACCAATGCAACTAGTTCATATGGAAAATATGGCATGTATAGTGACTCTAAATGAAGAACTGGAGTGCATCCCAGAATCCCTGCAATCCTAAACCTGATACTGAGCCAATGATAGACTGACAGCACTAATATCTCAATGAATCACAACTCATTGTGTCCTTTGAAGACAAAATTATAAAGTCAGCTAACCTGAAACAGGTTGATGGTTATTGATGCTTTATTCTGGTCTTATTGCTGTTGTCTGTGTAGGATGGAGGATCAGGACAGGGTCAGTCAGGCCTCCAGTAGTGCCACAGTGTCCTTTCTGCCGATCAGAGACAAGGTGAATCACATACACATACGGACTAACACATATGAATACATATTTCAATCCCACTCACATAGTCTGTGTGATTATTTACGTGCAGTGTCATGAAAAAGTGCAGGCGTTTGGAAAGAGATGTCAAGCGGCGAAGAGAGACCCCAACTGTCCTGTAGTAATCAGAGGATGGCTGTACAAGAGGGTAAAGATTCCAGCACAATACTGTCTGTCTTTATCTGTGGCATCACCAAATCAATCTACACTCCCTCCAGAACTCTGAGATCCTCTAGTGAGCGACGCCTCATTGTACCCTTACAAAGATGCATAAAA
>JAUYWG010000029.1:1684023-1694615 GCA_034779775.1 Enteromius afrohamiltoni
TATATATATGTTTATCTCATTAGGATATTAAAAATATCCTAATATAATATATTTATGGTGTCCTTTTTGGATTTTTACAGCCCCTTCTTACCGCAAAATATCCTCATCCTGATTTCCTTATATATGCTGTTGTGTTCCATTATAACATGAGGGTGAGGAAATGATGACAGAGGGATTATTTCTGGCTGAACTATTCCTTTAATGAGTCAGAGTTTCGGTCTGTTTATTTGCCGCTGTCTCAATGCTCTAATATTTAATGCCTGTTTGGCACATTTTGTTGATTTCATTCATTCCTGCTAATAAAGCATCTGAGATATGCTCTCTGTGCATGAGTGTTAAAGTGAATGTAGGTACGTACTAAAAGTGTCTGTGAATTTGAACTGGCAGGAATCCCAGCCTGCAGGCCGTCAGACAGGTCAGACAGGAGAAGAGAGACAGGGAAGGTGTAAAAATGACACGCTCTGAAGCTATTTACGGATCGAAACGTCATTCATACGGCCACGTCCCATAAGCACATGTTTGCTCTGTGTCTGCAGGTGAGGATCATGATGGGGGTCGTGTCTCAATACCTGCTTACTGTGAGTATCATCAAGTGTTCCTTCAATGCAACGCAAGGATTAATGACCCAAAAATGAAATTTTGCCAAGACAGTTGAGTTTGAAATAAACAAATCCATTATTAAGTATTTATTACAATTTAAAGCATTGCTCAAACTTGAGTCCTCTATCCAGAAAAAGGGCAGCCTTGTATAATTTAGGAGAGAAATATGCAGTGTTTACAAGCAAACGCAGTCCTAAACAGTTCTAAACAAATACTTCTGGTGGATTTTGATGTCAGAGGTTAACAAGCATTATTATGCATTATGGAATTTAGCCAAAAGCAACTGTTTTAAATTAAAAGCGCCTTAACAAGGGATTTGTTTCTGACGAACCTACAGCTTTTGGCTTCACAAGATGTTAGTTGTTGTACTGGAGGGGTCACAAATGAATTAACTTACACTTTGCTGTATTCTCTTTTTTGAGTAGTCAAGAAATCAAAACCTCTTTAAAACTGCTGCTGTAATGTCGCTTCTACATAAATAGTGTTATTTTTGTCTGATTAATTGGCTAACATTAAAAAACCCTCTCTTATGAATTATGAGTATCTTAGCCAACCATAAATACAGAATTTAGATGGTGTGTCATCAATGTGAATGTTGGAGTAGTTGAAAGGGGAGTCAAAATCAAAATCAAAACTACGTCCTAGAAACATGCACCTTAGAGAGTTGTTATCCTGGCTACAATGTAATTTATAAACCAATGCAAATATGTGCTACCTAGCAGGAATGTAACAAGCCAGTGCAAGAAGTTATGAGAGCAGTTTGGGAGATTGTTCTTACATGCACAGGAAGTAGAGTCTATTATATGGGCGTTAGGACAGTAAGTACCTGATATTTCTATTAGAAACGAGGTGTATGTAGCTGGTGTGTAGAGTCACTATTTATGTGCACAATTCACTCAAGTCCAACATACAATGTTTCCTCATTAAATATCCAGTTTTGGTCTTACATGACATCATTACAGTGGTAAAAAAATGTTTTCCATCAGTTCCAGTGGTGCAGATGGTTAAATGTATGTTATACTAAGGTTTTTCTTCCTTTTCAAATTTCAGATCACATCAGAAAAGCATTTTTTTTTTTTTATTAAAAGTTCGGGTTAGGGAGGGCTTTATTGTCCCAATTAGGTGGCAACCATGGCATCCATTTAAAAATACGAATTTAAATTAAACTTTACACTTTATACTGTTTTATAATGTAATACAATACTGAGGTGCAGATAGTTGCCACTATTTGCAAAAAGTAGTATAAATTGCAGAAACTCCTGCTATTTTAACCGTGCAAAATAGAATCAAAACTCAAAAGCTATTTGCTATTTTAAGAAATCTTGCTATTTTCACTAAGCACAAATAGAATTCATTGCTGTCTTCACTTAATGTCAATAAAGTATGCTATTTTCACTTAGTGCAAATAGCTGCTGCCATAACTAAATTTGGGGAGATCTGGAAAGGTTAATTATTAATCAGTTAATTATCTATATCAAGTAACTAGGAGACAGCAGCTAAAGAGGTAATTCATGCGTGCTCCTGATGACTTTGTGTGCGTTGCTATGTTTTACGTTTATCTTTTTTATAGCTTGATATCTGTGATCTGTGTTTTTTCTCTGTTTTTTTTATTCAGCGGCTGGTGAGTTTTTCTTTGGGAGATGATGGGGTGGACACTGTTGAAGAGGCTCTTTCACGGATTCCGCTTCTCATTGATTCCTATCAGCTGTCCAGTGCTGAGGTGATTTTAGAGGTCCGGACTAACAAAGTCAGCCTGAGAGACAGGAACAGCCAAGTAAGAAAACAACATAGAACACAGCAACATGCACTACTGTTACAACAGATGGAACAATGGGGGGAAAAAATCGGTTTTAGCAATGCATGCATTTAATATGTATTAAAGGAATAATATAATATTTCATATGCTGAAAATGTGCTCACACTAAGTCACGGCTGAAAAAAAACATCACAATAATCCACACCACTCCAGTCCATCTTGTAAAGCAAAAATATGCAGGTTTGTTGAAAAAACTATTAATCAGTAAGATGTTTTAAACTTAAAACCACTGCTTATTGGCTGAAATAAGAATATATAATCCATAGTAACGCTTCCTCCAGTGAAAAAAGTCATCTTGTCTGGATCAGGACAGAAATCTGCACAGATCAAACACCGTTTTCACGGGGTCTTAAATATTTCTTTATATATTTATGTTGGTGTATTTTTTTCAATGAAAAAAACAACATTATTATGTATTTTAGCCTAAAGCAATACTTTCAAGTTTTTGTTTCCTTACAAAAGCCTTTTCTTATTTTTGCTTCACAAGACTGTAACTGATGGATTGGACTGTATTACTGTAATGTTTTTATCAGCTGTTTGGACTCTCATTCTGACGGCACCCATTCACTGTATATTGTTTTCATGAAAATTGGAATTATTGAATTAACGGTCCCTTTAACTTCAATTCAATGCAATATGAGTCACTTTGGATGGAAGCATCTGCCAAGTGCATGAATCAACAATGTTATGCACAAACCAAAACACTAGCAGATTATAAAATGTTGAGATTTCAAGAGAGAAATGGTCCCGCAGCATTTGAGAGACACATACAGACACTTGATCTAATGCAACCAAATTCACACAAGTGTCATGTCACACACATGCAACCTGGTCTCATAAAAATATGCACCATTTTACTGTGCCTTACTGCACATTTTGCCACAGTTGCAAAGAAAAAATGTTCACAGACTGGCGCTAAGCACAGGTTTAATATGTGACTCCTAGCACATTTTTTTATGACACTGATATAGGTACATATTGATGTGTTTTTTTTAAGTGAAATATCTAGGGACTGTCACTAAAAATTAAGGCTCTATCGTTTTGGAAATATGTCCTACACCAAATCCAACCTTAAACCTACTTGATAGTGTTAACAAATGCAAAACTGATATAAAAATGCATTTGTTGATGCAACTGTATCATTTCAACTTCCTTTCATACTGTTTTGTAAAAGCATAGTTACACAAGATTCACTGAGCTATAAACCTACCGTCTGTGAAAACACATACATATGAAGCTGAATATGTGATGTGTCTTTGAGATTAACACTTTCTAACGCATTTGTAGTCAATAAAATGTAATACAATAGTACATAATTTGACCATTAATTTTGTGACATTATAGGGGAAGCTGAACTTCCCTTGCAGTCTTAAAGAAATCGCCACTGGTGTGAAACTAACGTTCAGAAGCAGCACTTTTAGAAATTTGCAAAAAAAGAGTTTTACTGCCTCTAGTGGAGACTGCAGTGATATGTACTTCTTGGTACATATTTTGTGTGCACTCAGGTATGTTTATGCCATGAGACCAGGTTGCCCAAACGCATTTTATATCACCATATGTTTGCTAAGCACTGCACGCTGTGTTTTATAAATGCATATTAAATTGCTACTAACGATGGATTGGTTTCATAACTGCCCATTAATAAGGAACTGGAGGAGTTTGCCATGTCCTCTCTTCTCCGCTGCGACTGCATAAACTCCCCAACTCTCAGCGATCCAGCCCTTCTCCTGCTGGTTAGTCAGAGCTGCACCCAGAAGAGGCCGAGCGTGTGTTTCTTCAGCTGCGCATCTGTCAAAGTGAGACGAGTTTCACTGCAGCAATCACTGCTAATTCCTGATTCAGATTCAGAGGATGCTGTTGAGACCTGCCTCTTTGATGACATCACTCTCTACCTGTTTGCGTGTTTCAGGCAGAGCACATAAGAGATGACATCAAGCAAGTTGTGTCGCATTACACAATAAGAGCAAACAGGTACTGATCTTAACAGTTGTGATTTCCACTGTGTGCCCACAACCTAGAGGAATAGAACCTGTTAGCAGGAAGACAAACCGGTTTAACCAGTTTTTCATAACTTACGAAGGCGTGACTGAGAGTACAGGGAGAGAGAGGGAGAGAGAGACAGATTTGCAGAGGGAAAGATTCATTCGACCTCGGCCACTCTTTAGGACTAAACACTTACAAGCAGGAGTAAGGTACAGTGTGTTATCTTTATCTGCTGTATGTGCTTATCAGCTGCATATGAGTGTGTGTGTGTGTGTGTGTGTGTTTAGAGCAGAAGACATGCTGAAATAACCTCAAGGCATCTCAATGTCAAACCGAATGCCTAACGTGTTTTTAGGATTTTCTTATGAATGAGAGTATGTGGTTAACCTTTAGAAATGATTGCTAAAAGTGAGAACCAAAATCTGACCAACGTTCACTTTGGCGATGTCCTTACAGATCAAAATAGCCATAAATAAATTCAATAATGTTTTTTCGTTCTGAAAAGGCAGTTTTCTTTTAGGGTTTGGAATACTGAGTAATTAGTATAATTATTTTTAATTATAAAAAAACACAGAAAAACAATGATGTCATTCAGTGTGCAGCCCTTCGCTTTTAAATAAATTTGACTCTGACTCATTTTCATAGCTAAGTAAATGAACTTGATTCAAAAAGGGTGTTTTATTCTTGTCGAGTCTTTATTTGGATGATAATATCTGGTTCCTAATTTCCATGTGTGTGTTCATATGGGCGTTTTATTTTGTAGTTGTGCAACTTAAAGTTGTTTGATGTGTTTGTTAGTGATTCATTTGCATTGTTTGCCAGCAATTAAATCACATCTTGTTTAAAACACTGACGCACATCAAACCCCACTGAAATACTGTACATCTGCTCATTGTCCAGCAGACTAAGACGCACTCTCATTCTGAACAAAGGGAGTGTTGTCATGTATGTGTGTGTGTTTCAGGTGCTCCGAGTCCAGTATGGATATTTCGGGAATCCCGAGTCCACCGTACACCCAAGCCCCAAATCCACCCTTACCCATCCCTCCTCCACCCTATCCCGGCATCAGAGGTGTGTGTGAATCAGTACCTATCAATACTTATAAATACTGATGATAAACAGGCAGATTAACACACTCTTCCTCAATACTAGCTAACGGACTGGTGAACGGTCAGCCTGATAAGTCTTTCCTTAGGGCTCAGACGGAAGTGGTGAGTATTTAAATAGAGAACTTAAATACATTTGCTGAATAATTATTGTAAAAATTATTTTTTACTGCATATATCTACCTATTTGTCTATCTACTGTACGTCCATTTCAACTATGTCTTATTATACATCATTTTTACTGTATGAGGATTTTACTGTACTTCTGGTCAAATACATGCTGCTTATATATATATATATATATATATATATGCATATATACATACACACACACACACACACACACACACACATATAGGCATATATTTGACCAAAACAAGTAATTCTAACAGCATGTTATATTATTTATTATTTAATCATTTATTAATCTTTTTTTTTTATCAAAGATGAAACAGCTTTTTCTGCTGTTTTATATTTATATTATCTTTTCTTTTGAATGCTATATCACATTTCTCACAAAAATATGAAGCAACACAACTGTATTCAACATTGATAATAATCAGAAATTTTTCTATAGCATCAAATCAGTATATTAGACTGATTTCTAAAGGATCATGTGACTCTGAGGACTGGAGTAATGATGCTGAATATTTAGCTTTGATCACAGGAATAAATTACAATTAAAAGGAAAATCCATGTAAACAATTATTTTAAGTTCTAATAATATATCACAACATTTTTACTGTTTTTGTCTTCAAAGAAATGCAGCTTTGGTAAGCATAGGGGACTTTAAAAATAAATAAATATCAAATATTTAATTATTTCAAATTTTTGACTTGTAGTGACCAGTATTATATATGTTTATACATATTATAGACATGTATTACAATTTTTTAATTATTAAAAAAAACATTTACTTTAGAAAACATTAAAAGGAGGTTTGGTTGTATTTGACTAACACATGGGAACATTTCTCACTCATTGTGTATAGTTGAATATAGCTTGTTTTGTTCAGACTGCTGATGTCCAGCGCTCTAGTTGACCTTCAGTTTGACCATTAGCGTGACCTATAATGCCTCATTGATATGCCTGTTTACATGAACAACACTCAAAATCAAAGATCTCTGCAGGTATTTGTCTTACCAACCGGCTACTTTCAATTTCTAGGACTTGCTAAATCATTGTTTTGATGATATCGAAGGCTTCGTTGGAAAGCTGCAGCAGTCAGCAGAAGCTCAGATTATCCTCGACCAAAGAAGCAAAAAGAAGAAGAAGAGCCAAAAGAAAAGTGTGGACGGTACGGAAAAAAATGTATGCTTGATAAAATCTAAAGTGCAGCTCTGAAACACAGCTGCGCTGAACGCTCTGTAAAGAGTATCAGCAGATGAGGCCTGTTATCTGTAGTTCCTAGTACTGATAGGCAGGTGTTGTGTTACGAGGCCATCAGCACTCTCCACCCTGTGTGTACTGAATACTAACATACACTCAATTAAAATAATATCACACCTGCATCATCTTCAGCACACTAAAACAAGCCTGCGTCTGTTCACAGTGTACACAGTGTACCTGGAGGTTACGGGTTTCGTTACGTCTTGTTAACTTCACACATGATCAGTGTTTTAGAGTTTGTCGTGTGTTTGTGTGTTTTGCAGAGGATCTTCTCACAGCTAAAGCCAAACCGCCTTCTGAGAAAGAGTTTCTTGACGCTTTTCAGAAATTCAAATACAGCTTCGTTCTGTTGGTGAGTGGAAATGTGCAAAAAGAAATTAAAATGAGGGTAACGCTATACAATAACTGCATTAGCTAACATGGCCTATTTTGCATTTAATCATTTATTAGTTGTATTTTTATTTATTAACTTTAACAAAGATGAATAAATACTTGAACAAATGTACTGCTCTTTCTTAGTTAATAATAGTAAATATAATGTTGTGATGGTGATGTCTAATGATGTTTTAATGAATAATGCATTAATGCATTTGAGTATTATGCACAATAATAAAAGTAATAACAATTCTAAAATTATTTATAGTTTATACTGGACATGATTTTCCAGGAAATGGTAATTATCTGTAAACATTACTTTATATATTTTTAGAAATTATTTTATTTATTCTTCTTTTTCTGAGTATTATTATTGTTATTTTTCATTATAAAATTGCTTACATCACCAAAACAAACAATAATATTAAACAAAAATATAAATAATTGTATATATAAATATTATATATAATATAAAATAATAATAATAATAATTTATGCATATAGGTATATGGGTTTCATGTAATGCTGTAATACCCCCACAAAAAAATCTTATTTTATGCAAAAAAAAAGATACATTTTTCCCAATTCACAGAAAACCCCCACTAAAATGTCATTGAGTCTAACAGTTTTGTCAGGCATATTTACCACAAAAAAATCTATTTCTGACTTATTCAAAGACTAAATATTTTTACCACAAATACTAATTAATTGTAATTAAACTTTTTTTTTTTATTAAATTTTTCAGACAGATTTTTTACTCATTTAAAACACAGTTAAATCCCCTTATTTTATATATTTTAATATGGATAAGTCAGAATAAGCATTGATTTTTACACACACTGAATGACAATGTACCATTATTTCAAGCAAAATAACATTTTACTCCTAAAAAACGTATATAAACCTTTTAAAGTAGACGCTTCACTGCTTTTTGGACATAAAATCACTTTACATTTTACACCTATAATATTTATATATATATATATAAATTATTATATCATATGAGTAGCTATGATGCAGTTGAACTTAAAAATTATTTATTATTTATGATGAACTATTAAGCAGTGGGGCTTCATATATTCTCTCTCAGTTCTCCATGAGTGTATTGTTTGTTTTACAGGCACGGTTAAAATTCGCCATCTCCAATCCGACCTCAGAGGAGCTTGTGCATCATGTCTTTAAACCGCTGGAAATGGTACATGCATGTGCATTGATATATTTCTCCTGTGCAAACAGCCCAGCTTTAAGGCATTGTTTCAAGTGTTTCATCAAATGTTTGCACACTATTGTGCAGAGAAAGGTCTCATACATCTATTGAGCCGTAAAGAGCACTGGAATAAAGCACCTTTATCTGTGTGTGTTTGCAGATGGTGAAGGCCACAGGAGGGCCTGGCTTCGCTGCATCCGTCTCCAGCCCGGCGATGACACAAGGAGCCGTGACTCTGCTACAGAACAACCTGACGCCACAGGAAAACGCTTTGTGGATCTCTTTAGGGCCCAACTGGACACAACATAGGTACGACCTGTCATTTTTGGAGATGTGTTCCTTGAATATGCGCACATGCTGATGGTTTGTTACCTTCGTGTAGATCTGCTCTGAGGAGCCCCGTGGCCCCGTACACACTCGTGTTTCAGGACGGCTGGAAGCCCCCGGGGTCTGATGCCGCAGGCTGGGTCGATCCTGTGGAGTTAGAACACAGACAAGAGGCTGAGCTCTCAAAAGTAGAGGTAAAATTACACTAGTGAAACAAGTCTCTTATAACCACCAAAGCTGCATCTGTTTAATCACAAATAGAGGAAAAAAGTCAAATTAAAAAATGTTTTATTATAAAAAAATGTATTTATAAATGTCCATCATATGCATGAACATACAGTGGGTACGGAAAGCATTCAGACCCAGTTCACTCTTTGTTATATTGCAGCCATTTACTAAAGTTAAGTTCATTTTTTTCCTCATTAATGTACACACAGCACCGCACACTGACAGGAAAAAAGAAAAGAAAAGAAAAGAAAGAAAAAAAGAGAAAAACTGACATATCACGTGGTCCTAAGTATTCAGATTAATTTCTAGCTAGCCCATATTTTTGAAATATATGTGTTTATGTAATACTGTGCATATTTATTATATATATATATATATATATATATATATAAATACAAACACATGCATGTATATATTTAGGAAAAATATGTTGTTTATATATTAAATATATAAAATATAAGAATTTGAATATATAAATGTATCAATTTAAGTATTTTCTAAATATATCCTATATGTGTGTGTATTTATATACACACACACACATATATATATATATATATATCTCCAAAACAAACACTTACTTGGATGCAATTAATCACGATTAATCGTTTGACTGCTGTAATAATTATATTTTCCTAGCTGTTTTTCAGATTTCCTGTCTGTGCTGGTGTGTTTAACGAGGTTCTTGCTGACATGTTTCTGTCTCTGTCACTCTCAGCTGACTCCCTCTCACACGTCTGATCGTCACACCGCTCCCGTTCAGACTACAGACGAACCGTAAGTGTGATTCACATCTGAACATTCAATCATGTCAGTTTCAGCTACGGCTCTTTCGTATTTATGACTATAGGGTTCGCTCACACACATAACAAAACTCACACAAGTTTATTCATGGTATTGACTGTCACTGACCAGCAGTGCTAGTTTCACGTCTCTCCTCTGTGAATGCTGTGATAACGGTGCTGTTAAAGGCCTCATTGTGAGACTTCTTCAGTGATTCTCTCATTCTCCTTTCTTATACCACCCAGAGTTTCTGTTCGTTCTATCTCAGTAATCAAAGGTGTGAATGCATTTCAAAAAGTATTCTGTAATGTTATTCAAATTTGCACAATCTGAAAAAAACATCTCGTCCTCAGTGATGGTGGAGTTAAAGAACGCTTGTATCGATGCAGCTATGATTTTGTTGCTCGGAACAACAGTGAGCTGTCTGTACTTCAAGGAGACACACTACAGGTGACACACACACTCATCTACAGTAGTTATCAAAACAAAGACTACATTTAGAATTAATAAGACAGGAAATGTATATTTTAGGATATTAATAATAATTATTATTTATAATTAATATAATGTATTAATTTGTTTTTGAGATATTTATATATGATATGATAAAATATTAATTATTTTTTGTATGCCATCCCCCTGAACATATACTGTATATATATATATATATATATCTATAGTTATTTGGAGTGATTTATATAATATTATAAAATATAATTTGATATATTATCCTATCATATCATATGACATGGTATAAATGTATAAACTATTTTTGTTT
>JAUYWG010000029.1:1711684-1732463 GCA_034779775.1 Enteromius afrohamiltoni
AATAGGCTGTTCCCAGAGTGCTGTATCAAGGCACCTCAGTGGGAAGTCTGTGGGATGGAAAAAGTGTGGCAGAAAACGCTGCACAATGAGAAGAGGTGACCAGATCCTGAGGAAGATTGTGGAGAAGGACCGATTCCAGACCTTGGGGGACCTGGGAAGCAGTGGACTGAGTCTGGAGTAGAAACATCCAGAGTCACCATGTACAGGCGTGTGCAGGAAATGGGCTACAGGTGCCGCATTCCCCAGGTCAAACAACTTTTGAACCAGAAACAGTGGCAGAAGCGCCTGACTTCGGCTACAGAGAGTACAAACAAGTATTTTGCATGTCATTCGGAAATCAAGGTGCCAGAGTCTGGAGGGAGACTGGAGAGAGGGAAATGCCAAAATGCCTGAAGTCCAGTGCCAAGTACCCACAGTCAGTGATGGTCTGGAGTGCCATGTCAGCTGCTGGTGTTGGTCCATTGTGTTTTATCAAGGGCAGGGTCAATGCAGCTGCTGAAAAGCTTTAAGGAGATGAAGATTTCATTTTTCAGCACGACCTGGCACCTGCTCACAGCGCCAAAACTACTGGTAAATGGTTTACTGACCAGCAATCATAATAATTACTAATTATTAATTTGTGTCTAACAATTTATAAATTAAATATAATTGGCCATGAAGGATGGAAGTGAAAAACCTTAGTCTAAACAGACTAAAAAGTAAAAAAATTTGAAATGCCCTTGAGACGGGCGCTGTCACGATAGAGTAGAGTAGGCGTTCGGGTTCAAATGCAAATCTGATTTATTAATCTCAGAGTCAAGGCAAACAGGGTCGAACACCGGCAAACGTGAACAGAAAAGGCTGAGACAAAAGAGTAAACAATATAACAAGGCATAGGTCGACGTACTGGCAAACAGTCCATATGGTGAGACAAAATGTAAATCCAAGGGAGGCAGAGGTCTGCAACAAGAAATCCAGATCACAAGACAGGTAAATACAAACACGAATGGAACACAAGGACCAGGGGGCTGTTCCATAAAAGCCGCTTAGAAAAGCGGGGATTAAAGTCAAAAACCTGACTTGAATGAGCTGATCTAGACATCCGCTCTTAAATTGGTTACTAATTTGAGTCAGGTTTAAATAGTCTAGATAATCATTGTTTAAAAGTCCTGAAAGTTGAGCATGGGTCAATTGATTTACTGTGGACTACCATGGCAACGAAAGGGAAAGAAAGAGCAGCGATGTTCACTGCAACAGAACAGCGTTTGCTTTTAGAGACGTATGAAGGATGTATGAAGAATTAATCACCAAAAAAGGAAATACAGCAGCACTAAACAAAGCAAAAGAGAAAGGATGGCAGGAAATTGCTGATCGTCTCAATGCGTAAGTAGCGGTGTACACTATTTAAAATACTTAATCAATATTGAATGTGTGTCACAATACATTGCGCAGTTTGTGTGTGAGTTTGTGTATAGCTTTTACGCAGCAGCAACTTAAGAGAAGAAAATAGAACCTGGCAGGAGGTGAAAATATAAGTATATAGTATAAGGAGAGACTTTATAAGGTTTCTGTGTTTTATTATTATCATTATTCCTTCCTGACTAACTGGTTTTCATCCTTCCTTAGGCATTGTAAGCCTAAGTACATCATATCATAGCAGTAATGTCACATAGAGGTACTTGTGCTACTGTAATGATGCATTTTGGTAAAAAAAAAAAAAAAAATAAAAATATATATATATATATATATATACATGACAACTGAAGAGATGGGCGGAGACATGAATCAAAAACCAAGGCAACATACAAGGTAGGCAGAGACATGAGTGCAAACAGACACAAAACACAAAGAGTTTTCTGGGGTGCTGGAGTGCCAACCCCTGATCCAGCTGATCCTGACAGGTGCACTGTGAAATTGCACTGTGTGTATACAGCACACACACACAAACATATACAAACTATGCATACATATTTAGAAAAAAAAAGAAGGTAGAAGAAAGCTTTACATATGGCAAATCACGAGAGGCATAACATGGTCTCCAGCATGTAAAAACTTTGGCTGGTCCTACACCACCTGAGTATCTTTTTTTTTCCACCTTTGACACACATCAATCTACAGATTGAATAAGGATGCAATATCTTCAGCGTTCCATTATGCACTGAGCCATCTGAAGCATCATGAGAGCTATGTGAGGTTGCTTTTATCGATTTCAGCTCAACCTTTAATACCATCATAACAGACATCTTCTGCAAACTCACATATCTGAGCTTTCCCCCACTCACATACACTTGGATCAGAAACTTCCTGTCTGATCACCCTCAGACTGTTAAACTTGATGCCCATCTCTCCTCCACTCATACTCTCTACACTGGCTCTACAACTGCACTATGTGCAGAGCCTAATTCTGTACTTTATCTACACGCATTACTGCGGTCCAGCCCATCACCAGAACACCATCATCAAATTTGCTGATGATACTATAGTGGTGGGCCTATAATCTTGAAAGTGCCATAGAAAGTAAAACTGTATTTACCTTGTTTTGGTTGAATAATAACAGTTCTGTACATGGAAATGAAATACCCTGAATCTCAATCACCAATGTGTCCTCCTTCTTGTGTAAATCTAAATAAAAAAGACCACTGAAAAACAGAACGAATCTGAACATAACGCTGACTGTGACATCACAGTCGGGAACATACGCCTCCAACAGTTGCCGAATCAAAAGAAGTTTTGCATATATTGTGAAAAAACAAGCAGGACAATAGTGAAAATGGCAGATCATTAAAATAAACATTATTTTCCACAATGTGCAGGGGATGTAAAGTACAGGGATGGATTGCCATCTGTATTTAGAAAGGCACGGAAAGAATAACCTGTTCCAACAAAATTATGCGAGCCACTAAAGACACATGGTTAGCTTGCTAGCAGTAGCCTATTACATTACAGCACATAAGATTTCACTTGCTACATAAACAGAGTAAGGAGAGATGACTGAGGATGATGGCGAATGGTGATTTACATTGAGGATGATTTACAGAGCCTGAGCACCACTGATAAGCATTTGATCTTGTAAAAAGTGTGGTAAGTACTGATGCTCATTAGTATGTGCGATCGCAAAGAGAAACTGAATTGTGCAAGGGATTGTGCATATGAATAGCGGCTCCTGATGCCAGCATTTTATACACAGTATAATTACCTAAAAATATAACTGCAAGAGAAAGTACTGAAATACATATATTCCTCCCAGTGTTTCTTTCCTGCTTTGTGAGCTATTGAAATTAGCTGCACTGTGAAACACCCAGTCAGAGCAGAGCACAACTTTTAGCCTCACTGTGAAACAGTCAAGCATAGCTCAACATTAATATTCATAATGTTTTCAATAACAGAGCATTTCATTCTGAAAACAAATCCTATGGTTGTAAATGGACATGTTTTGCCCTTCTTTAAGCCACAAACTGTACCTTCTAAGTAGATATCAGAGAACAATTATTTTCTAGAGCTTTGGAAATGCACTGATTACCCTCACATCTTACTCAGGGCAATCTGTGTATTTATTGTCTATTATATTTCAGTGCAATCTTTACCTTTTCGTTGCGCAATGTTTTGCTACATCTTTATTCCTTCAGTGTAGTGTAGCACTATATTTCATTGCAATATCTCTAATTTTTAGCACAATGTTTTTATTTTTCATCCCTTCAGTGTACTATGTACTTTCTATTTACCTATTTTTATATACAATTGTTTTCCATTTAAATTATTTTTTCTTAGTCTTAGTTTTATATATATTTTAATTTTACATTTATTTGTATTATGTATATTTCCTTTTAGCCTCTTCTGTGTATTATGTACCACTTTACACAAAAGCTCTGCAATTTGATTATATTTGTTTAAAATGGCAATTATGAATTCTAATTTTAGTGAAAGTAAAAGACAAAGAAAGTTTTTGGACTGCTGAAACAGTGCAATAGCAGTGTACTCTTTAGCAAAAGAGAAGATTTCTAAAAGAGTACATTTTGGACAGTCTGTGTGTTCTTTAAAGATCCTACTCCAGCCATGTCCTCTTGGTTGCAGCTATTTTCTGTCCTCTGAAGATGATCATTTCATTTTCTGTGTCTGGGCTTACAGTAAACAGAAGATGCATTTGTGAATGGTTCATAACCATACTGCAAGCACATGACCATGACAAAACAGTCCAGGCTCCAAGCAGGGGATTGCTGACTAGTGCTCTGAGATCTGAGGATCACAGTGAGAACAAATCCAGTCCCCACAGACCACTAACTCATGCAGCGCTTATCCCATGCTCATCCCCTGCTGGATGATTTTGCTGGCATAATGGTGGATCCAGGGTGTCATTCAGTGCTTTGCCAGAGGATCAGATGTCAATAGTAGCATTGGGGGATGGGCTATCATCCTCTGAGGATGAAGACTGAGCTTGAGTGTCCCCCTTGGGTGTTGTCTCTGCTTCAGAATTGGACCCAGAGCTGATGGCTACAGTTGCCCAACCAGTTCACCCCCCTGCCCAAAATGCTCATGGCTGGATGATTGGATTCTTGACGCGAAACATGGCTTTATCCCAGAGGTGCATGAAGAGGCCCAAGACACTTTGTGTTCTGGGCTGCCCAGCAGGGGTCCCCCCACTGTACCACTGCGTTGCACATGGGTTGCCTCTTTGGTGCCACTCATACACAACTTGTCTTGCTGGCAGAGGTGGACAAAGTACATAATTCCATTACTTGACTAAAAGCACAGACACTGCTGGTCAAATATTACTCCATTACAAGTAAAGAATTGTAAAGACAAAACAACAGAAGTACAATTCCTTATGCTTCTGAAACAATACAGTACGCCAACTGAATACAATGAAATGAGTTAACAACAAAAAAATTAAATTAAATAAATGAACACCTACACACCCTCCCACAAAAGCAGGATTGTAGTGATGGCACAAAATTTGGGCAGTGTGTGAACACCTACGTGTAGCCATTCATCTACATTTTGTGGATAGTGGTGTCTCGCTTCTCAGTGCTCCTGTTGAATTATACTCTTCGGGTTTTGTCCTAGCTTTTGGTTTCTAATTTTACTTTTACGTTTACCTTGTTTTAATCTGACTCCAATTTTAAATTATTATTAAATTTAGATTATAATCTTAGATTTGAATGCTGATTTTGAACTGAGTTGTCTTAATTTAGAAACCTGATACTTTTTAATCTTGTTATAGTTTTCTGTTACCTCGTTTCTTGTTGGACTGTGAGCCATCTAGACATGACACCAGCTGTAACGTCACTCCGTAACACGAACTTCGCCATTATTAAAATTTTATTAACATAAAATCACAGGGTTTTTGTTTTCTGTCCTGAGGGTCAGAGTTTGTCTTTGAAGGTCTCAGATTAGCTTTTATTGCATGCCATCTGTAAGCGTGCAAAAACTTTTGTGAATTCAGAAGGACTTTTGTGAGTTCAGAAGGATTCAATTTCTTTTAGCCAATTTTTCCAAATCCTACAGTGCCTTTGCCCTTCTACAAGAAGTGGGCATCAGGATTATTATGTTATGTGATCACAGGTCTTGCTGGTTGTGCCCTACTGCCCCACTGGGACCTGGTTTTCTAAAACTGCACAAATTTTAATAAAGTATGCTATATACTTTTTATTAAGACCCAAAATAATCATATCAACTTGTGGAAAATGGACATCCATTTACCTCTATAAGTGTTCTGCCAACCTCCACCTTTGAAAGTATATGTTCATTATATCACAGCACATCACAACACAGTGGATGGATGGTTCCTGAGGAAGCCTGATCATCTGGTTCCTTTGGGGTATCAGAAGGTTAAACCCTCTCCTAGGCCAACTCTCATGTCCTCCTGGGATCTTTCTGTTGTCCTGGCAGGACTTCAGAAAGATCCCTTTTGAGTTAAGATGAAGATCCTGTCTTTCAAGACAGCTCTCCTGACCGCATCTAGCCTACACTCACATGGTCCTGCGACCTCAGCCTGGATCTGTATGCAGAAGTTTCATACTACTCCCTTCCGGGACCAAGTGGCGGACCTACAAGCACTGCACCTTCATGGACTACAGGCAGGTCAGTTCAGTACCTGGACTCTTCTACTACGAAGCCATGCTGTTGGAATAGATATAAATGTACTAATGTCAATGACAAAATCATGCTAATGAGTGATGCAGTATTGTTTGATAGCCCGAAGACCATGGGCATCCAACAGAGGTTTTCGGCATTGTCCCTTATGCACAGAGATTTCTTCAGTTTCTCTGAATCTTTTGATGATGTTATACACTGTACACTAACAAGGCCCTTGCAATTTGCTAATCATGTTGCAGACCTGATTGTCAGTTAACTTAATTAGTTGCTAGACGTTATCCCAGCTTAATTTCTTGCTTTTTCAGTCATTTGTTACCACCATTTTTTTGAGACATATTGCAGGCATTAAATTGAAAATTATCTCATTTAGTGGATAAAAGTGTAAAATTTATCTGTTTAAACATTTATGTTCTTTATGTTCTTTTGTGAATAAAATATTGTCTTGTGATTTGAAAGTCTTTTAGTTTTAATAAAACTGTAAAAAATGTGCCAACATTGTAGATAACTTTGCACGGTATTACAACCACAGGGTTGTACCGGTCTCCTCCTCTCTGTTGCAAAACAGTTAGGTCAGACCGCTTGGTGTCCTGCTTGCTGCGCCATTCACCCTTACCGGGGATGCAAGCGCCTGTACTCTCCCAGTCGTGTCTCCTTTTGCGGACCTTGGTTGAGCATCTTCCAAGCACCAACGGCAGTCAGACTTGGCAGAGCAGTCTGTATCAGGCCCAGTATCAGGTAATTGCATTGCCTGGAAGGTCAGCCCCTGTACTGGGATAGGTAGCCGCTTGTATGATTCCCCACGGGTAATCTCTTGCGAAGGTGATTCCACGAGAAAGTTTCCCAGACAAAGGCAGGGTAAGCGTGGAGGGCTAAAAGCTAAGCTAAAACTAACACCTCACCGGCTATCTCTGCCCAGCATTTTTCTCGCCAATGTAAAGTCACTGGTGAACAAAATGGACGAGATTTGACAACGAAACAACCACAGCAAAAGACTCTGGAACTGAAATATCATGATTTTTAGAGAAACATGTCTAAACAGCGCTATACCGGACAATGCTATTGCTCTAGCTGAGCACCACACTCTCCGGGCAGACAGAACAGCAGATGACTGCGGTAAGACCAGAGGCGGGGGACTGTTTATTTATGTTAACAAAGCTTGGTGCACAAACTCTGTTATCGTCCACCATCCACAATTATTACTGCCGCTTACATTCCTCCCAATGCTGATGCTTGCTATGAACGAACTTTAAGCGGCCATCAGTATACAACAGACTGCTCACCCGGAGGCTGTTTTCACAGACATTTTCAACATGTCCCTTGCCCAAGCAGTCCAACATGCTTTAAATCCACCTTCATTGTGCCAGTGTCAAAACACTCAAGCCTAACATGCCCTAACGACTACCGCCCTGTAGCACTTACGCCCATCATCAAGAAGTGCTTCGAGCGGCTAGTCTTGGGACATCTGAAGGACTCTCTCCCACTGTCCCTGGATCCACACCAGTTTGCTTACCATAGCAATAGAAGCACAGAGGACGCAGTCTCCACAGTGCTGCACTCTGTACTCACACACCTGGAAAATAAAAACTTATGCATGTGTGAGTGCTGTTTGTTGAGTTCAGCTCAGGATTCAACACTGTTATACCCTCTAAGCTAATCACTAAACTTAGAGACCTGGACCGTAACACCACATTTTGTGACTGGATTATGGACTTTCTGACCAACAGACCACAGCATGTCAGGTCAGGCCACATCTGATCCACCACCATCACACTCAACACTGGTGTACCACAGGGCTGTGTGCTGAGCCCCATCCTCTACTCCATCTTCACCCATGACTGCAACCCTGTATATGGATCCAACTCCATCATCAAGTTTGCAGACGATACTACAGTGATCGGTATCATCAGCAACAATGATGAGACTGCCTACAGAGAGGAGGTTCAGCATCTGGCCAAGTGATGCAAAGACAATAACCTGCTCCTTAACACCACCAAGACTAAGGAGCTTATTGTGGACTTCAGGAAGGAGAGAAGAGGCTCACATGATCCCATTCACATCAATGGGATGGCTGTTGAGCCTGTGCCATCCTTCAAGGTTCAAGATCCGGCTGTCCTCATCCATCCTGGTGAACTTTTATCATTGCACAATAGAGTGCATCCTAACACCTAACCTGTCACAGTGTGGTATGGGAGCTGCTCTGTTGCTGAGCGTAAGGCACTGCAGCTGGTGGTGAAAACTGCCCAGCGCATCATAGGGACTCCACTTCCATCCATTGAAGACATCCAGAAGAAGCACTGTCTGCGTTGAGCACGCAGTATTCTTAAGGACTCCTCTCACCCCGCCAACAAACTGTTTTCTCTCCTGCCCTCGGACAGATGCTTCAGATTACCCAGGACTAGAACTAGCAGATTGAGGAACAGATTCTTCTCCAGAGCTGTTTACTTACTGAACTCTGCCCCACACTGACTCCTTTGACAACATACACTCTTCCCATAACCATTGCACTATTTACATTTTGCGCATTTAATATTGCACATAACCATTGCACTACACTGTACATACTCCACTTGTAAATGTACAAATCCTTTGCACATGCCACTGTTAATTTCTGATTATACATTTCATACAAATGTCAATATGTCAAACAGAGTAATTAACCTGTAAATAATGTTCATATCTACTTCTTATTCAGAACTACTACAGCAACCTGTACATTGTTCACCTATTTGCAATTTCTGATTATAGTTAATACAAACTGTATATTATGTCCAAATTACTGTATATCCATCTTTAAATATTTCCAATTTCTGCTTGTACATATCTGATGTATGTGCACTGCAACTTATACCTGTATCCTGCACTTACTGCTTATTGCACTAGTGGTTAGACCTAAACTGCATTTCGTTGCCTTGTACCTGTACATGTGTAATGACAATAAAGTTGAATCTAATATAATCAAATTTTGAGGACGTGTGAAATGCAGGAGACAGCAGTGACACTTTTCCCTTTATTAAAAATTTTGAAAAGATATAATTTGTGATTTTACGTTACTATTATTATATTCTGGTTTGTGAAACACAAACACATCCACATACCAAAGAAGCAGCAAAAGCACACAAAGAGATACACACAGTGGCCATCTCCAGCATGTTCAATCCCTCACGCAGCTCCAGCCCAGTGCGATAGCTCTTTCGTGAATCACTGATCCCGTGTGTTCCAGTTGCCCGGCACTGCTGCTCCCCCTGCCAGTAGATACAGGCTATTTAAATGCTCCATTGGAGAGAGATTAAAGTTTATGCAAGGTCACTGGGGATGTGATAATTATAATCACAGGTTTTTGGCTCTGCAATGACAGCCATTTGTTATTTTCACTTGAGTAATTCCTGCAGCCCAAGGATGTTGACAAGCGTGCACTGATTTAGTGGCCTGCAGTCCCCTCTTCCCTGTGGAGCCCCCCTACACACAGCCCACCCCTCTGCAACCAACCCAAGCTCAACCAGACCAAAGCCAGAGACCGACACTCCCTTTGGGACCACAGTGTCTTTCAGACCCCCTGCCCCATACTGGAGCAGTAGAGGGGTACAATTGCTTTAATGGAGACAGTGGGGTGGAAAGACCTTTTGTAGGGTACTAAATTTAAAGTCTGATATATAGATGTGTTATATTTTTTGTTTAACGGTCATATAGCGACTGACTTTTTTTAAACATACTGTAGTAATATAATATAATATAAGTTGTACCAAAACTGCTCTTGTTTGACAAACGTTTTTATTAATTAAATTGTCAATTTAAAGTACTTTATTGCTGTGGTTTTTGCCGTGTTTAACTGTCTTTTGCCAGTAACATCGGCATTTCTGTTTCTGAAAAAGTGGAAAACTATTGTGAAAGGTTAAAAAATGTGCCAAAAGCACTTATCTTCAAAGCCAAAAAATGCAGTTAGTAGCAGGAATCACTGTTGATAAGGCAATAATCACTATTATTTATTGCTCATGCTCCTTGTCATATTGTTTGTGATTTAAACACACCCCTACATTAAACTATTATATTGATGTTTCCTACAAAGCACGAGGCTTATTAAGAACATATCATAAAAAATTTAAATCTCAGTGTTACAAAGACTAGAAAATCACTAAGACTTGAGGAGTGACCTAATTGCAGAGCCACTGTAGTATATTTCCTAGTCAACAAATGGACAACTTATTTGCAATCCAGCCGAAAAAAAGTGTAAGAGAGTGAAAGAAAAAAGAAAAAGAAAAAAAACAATCAAAACAAAACAAAAAATACCCATTAAGCATTCCACTCCAATGACCTTAATCCCAATTGGATTTGTGAGAAATATGAAGGCAATGCAATTGTGCAATTTGCACACAAAGTGGTCTGAATTGATCTAAAATAAACTCTCAACTTTAAATGTGCAAAAAAAGACAGATAATTACATCATTTAGGAAATTGATTGGCCAGGAGTCAATGCACAAGCTTTCGGAAACTGAAGATAAATGGCAACAGTGGCTGTTTTAAGGAGCCATTGACGTTGACGTGGACCAAAAAGAGATTAAATATTTCAAATGGCACAAGAAAGGTGAGGAGGAAAATCAAAGCGCTTTGGGCGGACAATGGAAGACAGAATTAGGGCCAACAAAAGATTTCATTAAGCCAAACAAGGCTTAACTACAAAATCAATATGTCATAATTAAAGCTAGAGCCATGCCTTTAGAGCAAAGAAAGAGAAGAGTTAAAAAGGACTTATTTAACCTAAATGATGGTCAGGGTTATTAAGATCAGACGATAAAAGTATTTCCTGCACAAAAGACACTACTTAATATATACTATATATTTTCTTTCCAGCTCCTTTCAGGCTGGGCATTCCTTTCAGAGTATCTCAAAGAAATTTCAGCAAATATATCTGTGAGACCCGATCAAGCAAAGAATTAAAACAAATCCCTCATACTTAAAACAATATAGCAGCTAATACAATTTCAATTTGCAATCAATAACCATTATATCCTATGACAGAGCAAATCTAAGCAAAGTTATGTTTTGTAAAGGAAATTCCCAGAAATTGCTGCCATTATGAAATAATGTTACTTTGCAGATGCTGTGCTGGTAAGCCTCAAGTTTCTACAACATTCTGGTCAATCTTTTGTTCGAGTCCCTCTTTAAATATATATACCACCATTCCAAATATTTTTGTCTATAAAAACATTTAAAATACTATTTGTTAATAACCAAAACAGCATATTAGAATAATTTCCCTAAGGCTTAAGTATTGCAATTAAACACTATTTGTTTAATTACAACATAAAGTAATTTAACACCACAGGAATAGATTACACCAAAACATTTTGTACTGTATTTTTGATTAAATAAAATAAGCATAACATACTTTATTTTCAAAGTTATAAAATAATATAATTTATTATAATAAAGTTTATTCAATTCACCAACCATAAATATGTTAAAAAATAATAGTAATGCATGCTTTAGCAATAACTAAATTCTTGTATAGTTATGTCAGACATTTTAAGTTTAATTTTAGATGCATTCTAATATTACTGGCCTGGTATGCATATTGCTCAAAGCAGCCCCAGTAGATGTACTTGATGGCATCACTTTTGCAGTTTTCAAAGGAAGCCACATGTCACTCTGAAACCATTAGCCGCAAATGGTGTTTCACAAGCACAGTCCTGATCTGTCTCCATGATGACTGCTTTTTAGGGCTCATCTGTGTAGAAAAAGGTCATAATTTGAAAGGATCAATTTGAGGTGTGCTGCGCTCAAGGGGGGTTTAATACATTACACTTGAATGAGAGTACAGAATACCTGCACACACATCTGACAAATGGACATTTGTTCTGCTTCATCTGAATTTTATGAATACAGCTCTACAATCATTGGAAAGCCTTTGTTAGTCTCTTCCCAGTTCTCATCTTCTGGACTGTTCATTAATCTATATTTGTGGGAGTAGCTAGTAGTTAAGTTTCTCCTCTAATTACCTGATATCATTAAATATGTTTCTCATAGGAATGTTTTAAGGAGGTATTTTTGACAAAGTTGTCATTCAGGTCTCTGTGAAGTCACATGGAAAGCCCTTAGGCTATGAGAATATGAGAATGGTCAATACACTAGTTCAGCTATACAGTCATGGTTTTATCTTTCCATTTTCAGTAATTAGCTTGTAACTTAACAATCGGGGGGAACTGTAACAAAATTCTATTTTTAGAGTTTGACCTAAAGATACTGCATATATATATTGTGATGAGGCAGCCGGACTCGCAGGCCAATCTTCTCCTCCCCCATACTTCAGGCCCTTACCGGAACCCCTTCTACACTGCCTGACCCTAACTGAACCCAAGCAGCATGACAAGGACACTTCATTTGGACGCTTTTATTTGAACACTTTTTCCCCCGTTTGTCACTTTATTATGTCAGGCTCACTTGCGACAATATATATATTAAAGGTGTCACGATTTTCGATTTTAAATCTCGATTATCGAATCAAAAAATAGAATCATCGATGCTGCCATCCCCCCATGTCACGTCAGCTTGGTTTGCCAAGCGAAAAAATTAAAAAAACATGCTTGTTGAAGTGCTGCAAGTCAACCTAACAGCTAAAACAAACAGCCAAAAGCATGGCAACTGCAACTGCAGACACAGGAGACCCGTCGACAGAATTTGAACCCCCTTTTCTTTCACTGAAATCACCAGTGTGGAAGTATTTTGGATATCCAGTGAGTTATGTTGACAACGTTCGTGTTGTCAACAAAAAAAAAAACACAATTTGCAAGCTCTATGCTATGTACGTATACCACATTATTCCACCGGCAGCACGACTAACATGGCAGGGCATCCCCGCTGACACCACAAAAACATAGATTTATCTGTTAAACCGACAAGTGTAACAAAAACAAACTCTCCTGTCTTCATTTGGAATAAAACTTCCAAAAACTCAAGACGTGCAAAGGCAATTACAAGGGCAGTAGGAGTATTTATAGCCGCGGTCATGCAATCTTATTCAGTGGTAAAAAAAAAACTCAGGTTTTAGACATTTAATTAGCGTTCTAAAACCGCACTAGAAAATCGCAAGTGGAACGCATCTCACAGCTACGGTGATACCCACCATGTACAATACTGTGAAGGACAAAGTTATTGAAGGTCTTAGCAGTGCACATTTAGTAGCCTTGACTACAGATTGCTGGACCTCCAGAGCAACAGAGATATCATTGACTGCCACAGCGCATTACATTAATGATGACTGGGAAATTCAAAATCCAGTACTTCAAATTTTTATTTCAAGAATCGAATCGAACCGTGACTTTAGAGTCGAAAATGTAATCGAATCGAGGATTTGGAGGATCGTGACACCCTTAATATATAAGTATTTTAAACATTTTATATTTTGTTTTATAGTTATTAAGTATAAAAATATAAAACAATTAAGAAATTACCAGTCACATCACGTAATATTCACACCTTCCCTTATGCATGTAAATTCTAACAGAAAAATCTTTTATAATGCATCTAGAAAACATAATACAGTTAATGCATTTTATATTCAGTTCTTAATCCTAAATGTGCTCCAGTACATTTTTAATCAATGAATATTGCTAGTAGGTGTATATCTAATGAACACACAACAATTTAGGATTCAATTATGTAATTATATAAGTATTCAATGTAAAGTGGTGTATTACTCTGAAGTGGGTCAGGAAGAAGGGCTTTCATTAGTGCTGGTGCTCATGGCAGCTGAGAGGACACAAGAGGGGGTATATCTCCCCATAAATAACAAACGAGCCCACTCTACTGATAAGAAGAGCTGGTCGCCGGCTGCATGATGATAGTGGACCTCCACCACATCTATCTAATTTTCAGGGGTCAGCTTTCTGTGCTGCCCACGCTCCACAGAAATTCAGAAATTATTAGTATACACCACCACCCTGTCATTACTGCCACTGAGTTCCACTCACTTATTTTAAAGGGATAGTTCACCCCAAAATTCTGTCTTAGTTTACATTTGTTCCAAACCTGTATAAATGTCTTTTCTACAATATAAAATATTTTCAAGAATGTTGGTATATAACCAGTTTTTGGTCCCCATTTACAGGACCGTGCAGGGACGCTTAAAGGGGCAGGTGCTCAAAGTTAAAAAGGGGGCATATAGAACAGGCTGAATAACAACAACTCACATTCATGACAAATCTAATATGGAATATGAAATAAAAGCCCCCCAGAAAAGAAGGGAAAAGTCCTGTAACTTACTTTAAATCAAAACATGTTCCCTAAAACGGTGGACAGATCTACAGAGCCCCTTGTAACACCCTTACCCTTAGCTAAAAACAGCACGCTCGTTTATTTCAATTCATTTGTTGTTATAGACTTTATAGTGTGCGCTGTACACCTTACTTACTATTTGCTGTAGTCTGCACCTTCCAATTAATTTGCCTGCTCCTCCTCCAGCTCCGCAACACCCAGCCTGCAGAAAATGCGCGTGCACTTTGCGATCTTGTACCCGGCTCATAAAGAGCGCGCTCTGCCCTCAAGGGCGAGCATTGGTTAATGGCAGTCATGTGACTGATGCGAGCCAGATCCTTTTATTTAGCAAAATTGAGATTAATAGTTAGGCTACATTTTATTGTTGAGGGGCAAAGACAGGGCTTCACAGGCATATAGACATTTATTTACAAAAAAAAAAAAAAAAAAAAAAAGGGCACTTGAGGCATCTTGGAGGAAAGGGGCGGGTGCTCAAGCACCCTCCGCCCCCCCCTCTGCACGTGCCTGCCCATTTATATCATAAAAAAAATTGCATAGTAATTATACCAGGGAAGTCAAAGGGGACTAGAAGAGCTTTGGGTACCCACATTTTTCATACAGGTTTAAAACAACTTGAGGGTCAAGTCAAGTCAAGCCAAGTCACTTTTATTTATATAACGCTTTTAACAATACAGATTGTAGCAAAGCACTGAACATTATCAAGTAGGAAAATAGAGTGATGGTAATGTATAATGACAAGATTAAACTTTACTTACACAGAGAGGGTCTCTGTAGAGCTTGGCAGCTAAAATCGACGATAATCATTAGAAATCAGGTGTCCCCAGCTAAGCAAGCCAGAGGCGACAGCGGCAATGAACCAAAACCCCATACATGAGAGAATGCGGAAAAAAACCTTGGGAGAACTAGGCTTAGTTGGGTCCAGTTCTCTGACCGGACGCCCATCACCTAATTTCCAGTTCAATTTTAAACACATGTTAGATTGTGTAAGGACTTATAGTGTGTGTATGTGTGTGCATCTGGATCCGGCGATCTGTCCACGGAGCTCATCTAGGTGTTCTGGTCTCAGATGAAGATCATCTCTTTGTGCTGGTACAACATCTGTTCTGGATACGGACTGAGGAACAGAATAAGAGAAAGACAGACTAATATTAGCGTAGAAGCCATTCTCTTTACGATGTAACGAGTACATTGTGTCCTAAGGGAAGTGTTCCCGGTTCCGGCTGATCTAATTAATGCAGCCTAACAACACTTGATTAATAAATATGTATCAGTGTGTTATGTGTAATCCAGAGTAAAGAGATGTGTCTTTAATCTAGATTTAAACTGACAGAGTGTGCCCGCCTGACCAACAGTATTAAGTAAATTGTTCCAGAGTTTGGGTGCTAAATAGGAAAAAGATCTGCCACCCACAGTAGATTTTGATATTCAAATGGCCAGAGTTTTGAGAACGCAGCAGACGTGCAGGACTATAATGTGATAAGAGCTCACTAAAGCACTGAGGAACTAAGGCATTTAGGGCTTTATAAGTAATTAACAAGATTTTAAAATCTATACAATGTTTGATACGGAGCCTGCTATCAAACAGCACACCTAAGTTCCTAACTGATGAAGAAAAACTGACACAGCAGCAACAAAGTGTTAGACAGTGCTCTAGATTATTACGTGTGTTTTTTTATATCCGATAATTAACACCTCTGTTTTGTCAGAATTTAACACTAAGAAGTTACTTGTCATCCAATTTTTTGTTTCAGCTATGCATTTCTCAATTGGCTAAAAAGAAATATATAGCTGAGTATCATCAGCATAACAGTGAAAGCTAACACCATGTCTCCTAATAATATCTCCCAAGGGTAACATGTAAAGCCTAAAAAGTAGCGGCCCTAGTACTGAGCCTTGAGGTACTCCATATTGCACTTGTTATACGATATGATACGTCCTCATTCACTGCTACAAACTGATAGCAGTCAGATAAGTATGATTTGAACCATGCTAAGGTACTTCCACTAATGCCAATAGAGTTTTCTAGTCTATTCAAGAGAATGTTATGGTCAATAGTGTCGAACGCAACGCTGAGATCCAATAGCACTAATAAAGAGGTACAACCACAATCAGATGATAGAAGCAGAAGAGGGTGAGAGACCTAAATTGAACCTACGTTTATTTCTTACAGTAAATTATATATTAGTCAGGCAATATAATCAGACAGTAATTATCATGATTTCGGTTTATAATCATACTCACTGGGTTAAGAGATGTTTTAGCGAAAATGTTGTGAATTTTAGGCAAATAAATAAAAATAAATAAATAATTATAAATGTCTTACTTTAAAAATACATACTTTTTAATATACATTTTTAGGGGACAGGGGCTAGTTATCAGTGGCTTGGGGCTAGTTAAGGTATTCCAAAACCTTTATGGTATACAAATTTAATGTATAAAATTTGTCCGTATATGGAGGAATATACATGTTAAATTACGTAAACATATACAATAGTATATAATGTCAATATACAGAAAATACATAGCCTAACATTTTTATATTTACATCAAAATGTTTAGTAAGCAGTTCACCATGTCTCTATGTATTTTTTACCTCATATTTACAAAAGCTGTCTGTGTACATTTTATTGTTTTAATCTTAAAAAAACGATTTAAAAATACATTAAACAAATATGAGTATTAAACATTTACTGATAATCTGAATTTAAAATATAAATTAAATAAAATAAAATCTTTAATATTTATTGTCTGGGAATAACTTAACTTTGTTAAAGGGGTCATAAAAAAGCAATTTTTCACAAGCTAATATGACTCTTTAGGATCTTAATGGAAAGTTTTTAATATAGATTGCTTTAAAATCTGTCAAATATAGTGTAAAAATTTTACCCTGTCAAAAACAGCTCTTTGGAAATCACTCTGTTCTGTGTATTTCTCCTTTAAATCTTCATGAGCTCCGCTGACTCCGCCCCTCTTTTCTGAGGCGATCTCAGAGGATTTTTTTTTAGCCATATTCGTAGTGAAACTTGCTAAGATTAGCACATTATTATGAAAGCCAATTTGCAAAGATTCATTAAAAGACATTTCATTATACTCACTGCTTCTGTAGGTGAGGCTGGATCAAGAATGACTCGTGCGAACATAAACGCATTTCGGTTGATCAAGGGCGCGTTTCCCTTCAGAAGCAGCGGTTAAGCGAGCATGTAAGCTTTGTAAGTGTGCCTCCGAGCACCACCTTCTCCATTCAGCCTCCGGAGTCATTTAATTTCACAAAGCCTCAAGAGTGGGAGAAATGGATACGAAGATTTGAAAGATTTCGACAAGCCAGTAATTTACATGTCAGCAAGCAGGCGAATCAAGTAAACACGTTAATATACTGTATGGGAGATGAAGCCGATGATGTGTTAAGAGGGCAGCCTTTATCCGAACTGCAGTGGCAGGAGTATGAAACAGTTAAAGAGACATTTAACAGATTTTTTTGCCCCAAAAAAACCGAACAAGATTCAATCAAAGAGTGCAGCAGCCAGATGAACCTGTTGATAACTTCAACAACAACTTGATAACAGCCCTGTATGCTCTAGCAGAAAACTGTAACTACGGTGCTCTTCACAATGAACTGCTCAGAGATAGACTTGTAGTTGGTCTAAGACACAGAACGTTATCTGAACAGATGCAGATGGACAGAGACCTCACTCTCGACAAAGCTAATAATATGGCATGCCAATCAGAAGTCATAAAAAACAGCAGACTGATTTAAGAGAAGTGGAGTTGAAATTGATGCGGTGACTGCTAAAGCAGATAGCAGGACAGCCAAGCGGAACCCTGCAAAATTTAAAAAGAACTTTTTTCCTAAGCATGCATTCACTCCATCCCGGAACAAAGATGGTATAAAGCCCCGTCAGATCTGGAAAAACTCCTTGGCATGGGAAATTGCAGTGTCCAGCTAAAGAGGTTTCTACAGGCAACTACAGTAAAATGTGTAAATCTGCCAGAACGGTGCATGCTATTGAGGGAGAGGGTTGCAATTAATCATCAGAGCCCTTGTTTTTTAGGCACAGTAGAGGCAAATCAGGATGCTTGGGCTGTGGAGCTGTTTATGAGGCACCATAAAGTTAAGTTTAAAATCGAGAGATAAAAGAGATAACAAAGGGGATATTCACTCTTGATGATGCAGACAAGCCATTACATGGACCAGGTGGCAAGCCGCTTTCAGTAATTGGGATGTCTCGGGAGTCCCTTACGAAGGGTGAGCTCACCGTGGAAGAGAATGTGTATGTGGTTAAAGATCTGCACACAACACTTCTAGGTCGACCAGCAATTGTAAAGCTTAACCTAGTCGCTTGACTTGACAGTGTGAATGTGAACATACTGAAGACAAGATACCCTAAGTTATGTCAAGGCCTTGGAATGGTATGCCAACCTTACACCATCAAGCTCAAGCCGAACGTGACTCCATTCTCTCTAGCAACCCCTAGGAGAGTTTCATTGCCCTTGCTGGGAAAGGTTAAAAAGGAGTTAGAGCGCATGGAGCATCTGGGGGTCATAACGAAGGTTGAAGATTGTGCTGAAGAAGATTGGGACAGTACGTATATGCGTTGATCTCACAAAACTGACTGAGGCTGTATGTGGGGAAAATTACATTTTGCCTTCGGTAGAGCAGTCACTCTGATTGCTGGGAGGGGCTAAAATTTTCAGTAAGTTGGGTGCAAACATGGGGTTCTGGCAAATTCCACTGTCGGATGAATCAGCCAAATACACAACTTTTATAACCCCATTTAGGAGATTTCTCTTCAACATACTTCCCTTTGGCATTGCTTCAGCCCCCAAACATTTTCAGAGACGCATGTTGATGGTCATTGAAGGACTGCCTGGAGTTGTGTGTCATATTGATGATGTGCTCATTTGGGGTAAGTCACAAGCTCAACATGATGAGAGACTTCACAAAGTTTTAGTCAGGATTGAAAAAGCTGGTATCACACTCAACTTGGAGAAATGTGAGTTGGGTAGACAGGAAGTCAAGTTTTTGGGTCATCTAATCACAGCGAATGGGGTGAGACCTGATCCGGACAAGACAAGAGCAGTGCTGCAGATGAAAGAACCAGACAACGTCAGCGAGGTTCACAGTTTCCTGGGTATGGTAAACCAGTTAGGTAAATTCATACCATGTCTTGCAGAGAAGGACAGGCCACTGAGGGACCTTTTGTCAAAACGAAACCACTGGAGTTGGGGTAAAGCCCAGCAAAAAGCCTTCAGTGAACTGAAACAAGAACTTTCATCTACTCCGGTGCTGGCTTTGTACAACCCAAACAAAGTCCTGGAGAAGCTACATGCATCAGGGGGTTGCCAGATGTCAACTGCATGCTCGAGATTCAGTGTGGTGGCCAGGTCTAAGTGAACAAATAAATGTGCTTGTTCAGAACTGCGCAACTTGTATAAAAGAGTCAATCCAGCAGAGATTTTAATACCGTCTGACTTTCCAATTAGACCGTGGCTTAAGCTGAGTGCTGATCTGTTTTCAATACAGGAGAGTACTTACTTACTAGTGGTGGACTATTTTTCCAGATTCTTGGAAATTGCTGCATTATCTTCTACAAGATCAGATGATGTAATAGTACGCTTGAAGTCTATGTTTTCAAGACATGGAATTCCCGAGATCCGTGTCACAAATAACCGACCTCAATTTGCCAGCCAGACATTTGCAAACTTTGCAGCAGACTATGGCTTCAGTCACATCACTAGCAGCCCGAAATTTGCTCAAAGCAATGGAGAAGCTGAGCGTCAAACATCTCCTCAGAAAAACAAAAGACCCTTATTTGGCAATGCTGGCTTACAGGACAACACCATTGGCAAATGCATACAGCCCTGCTCAACTCTTGATGGGACGAAGGTTGCATACACTTATACCACAGCATCATTCGCTGTTGATCCCAAACCTCCCTGATTTCACTATGGTGACGGCAAAGGGAAAAGGGATAAGAGAGAAGCAAGCTGTAAATTTCAACACACGTCATCGTGCAAAACAACTTAGTCACCTTTCTTCTGGTCAGAGAGTTTAGATCACAGACACCAAGATGGAAGGTACTGTTGTGGCATCTCATTCAGCTCCTCGTTCATACTTAGTGGAAAGCCCACAAGGAACCATCAGGAGGAATAGACGCCATCTAGTTCCTATGCAGAGCAATGAACAATGTGCTGAAAATTTCCCTGAAACTAACGACCACACAGAAGAGGAGGGCCACTCACAGAAGTTGTCAAAAAAGCAAACAAGTAAAACTCCTGAAGTGTACAGAAGTCAATCAGGAAGGACAGTGACACAACCAAAAAGACTGGACTTGTAAATTTCAAAGAGTGAATGTGGATTTCTCTCACACACACACACACACACATGTTGGGTTTACATGTTTTATGGGGACATTCCATAGGCGTAATGGTTTTTATACTG